>JBCEWC010014808.1:0-14129 GCA_038996855.1 Solanum aculeatissimum
TTTGATAATTAAGTTAATTATTTTGTTTCGTTGATTTTAAGAAGCTCCTTAATTAATTTGTATTAGTTCGTCTCGTGGCCAATTTAATCGACTAATTCGATTCGGCTATGTTTTTAATCCTAATTAGCCTTGACTATGTTTTTTTAAATTAATTTATTTCTCAATCAATTGTTTTCTTACCTCCACCCTCCTTTCTTATTTTTGCTTGAACTTAAAGTTGGCCCATTATTTAACCCAATTTTCAGCCCAAATCAGTCATGACCCAGCCCATTCCCCTTTTAATTTAAAAAAAAGATCAACCAACCTACACCTAATTCCAAAAAAAAAAGGGGCTCACATTTTTTTTCCGTCTCTTTTCTTCTTCCCCATCGTCACTTTCTTATTCAGAATGACGACGCCAATGTCAATGGCGACGCGGACAGGAGCCAAAATGGCACCTGTCCTCTGCAAACGTGAAAGGTTCATTGAAACCTCCTTTTAACCGGTCAAAACGACGCCCCAATCTTTTGAATTTCAAATTCAAAATCCCCCAAATCTCACCTTTAATCCTCCATTGTTCCCCTTTTTTTCTTCTATAAATACCCCTCTTTGTGTCAAGAGGAAGGAGGAGAATTTTTCTGGAAGAAAACTTCTCACTAAAAAGAAAATATTTTTTCGCCCCTGTTCAAATCCGAAATTTTCAGAAAAGTTGTCCAAATTTTGAGCTTTCGGGTCGCATCACCGAAGTTCGTCTCATGGTGGGAGTCCGTGGAAGCTCGTCATCTCGATTTGCCGCACTTTAAATGGTAACGACTTTACCTCTTGCTTCTTTTTATATATATTACAATGACGCCGTTGTTATGTTAAGAATTTTTCATTGAATGATCGTTGTAGTATGATGAGTTGCCTTTGGCGTTGATGTGTTGATTGTTAAGACGATTTTTGGAGTTATCGGGATCATGTTTTGATCGTGGGAGCCTCGTTTTGGGCTGTTTTGCTCTTTTAATTCTTCCCCCTGCCCTCTATGTTTGTGTTGTGGCGCTGCGATTATTTTGGTTTTGGTTGTTGTCGTAAAAGCTTTAATTGCGTATTAGTTTCATGATTCTTTGTTCAAGTCTCCCATGTTCTACGTAGTTAAGAGATCAAATCGTTGGTAGAAGCTTAAGTTTCTTATTTATTTTTTTTGCCGAATAGCTTCAAATCCGGACAAATGTGTTAAATTCTTCGTCTAAAGAATTAATATGTTATGCTTTCGTATCCGGGTATTCTTCGTGCAATTTTTTGAGTTTTTGGTCAAAAATGTAGCTTCGGGTTGTTGTTAAGGATTAAAGATTGAGCCAAAATCACTTTTTCCCCTTTTTAAAGAAAACAACCCCTTTAAATAGTTTCTTTGTCGCAAATTGGAGTTTTATTCATATATCGGTTTTAGTTTCAAGTTTAAAGGGTTTTGTATGCGAGTTCTTAATCGTTGGGGCTTGTATGTTAGCTTAAATGAATATGTAATCATTTATTTAAGTTGATGAACCCATATGTTGTTTTGGTTTTTAAAAAAAAAATTTAAGCTTTTATGTTGACTTCTAACTTCAAAATATAAGCTTTCATTTGTTGGCTCCTAGTTTTGAACAAATGAATTTTGTATGTGTTTACTTTATTTCCAAAGTTAATAAAAATTTCAAAATCTTGATTTTTTGTTTCAAGACTAGATGTTATATGGTTCCTTTAATTCTAGACTCACAAGTTTATTTTAGCTTCCGATATCTTGAGTTTTGGATTTGAATTCTTGGTTTCAAAATATGAGTTTGCATATTTATTGGTTTAATTTCAAGATTGAGTGCTATGTGCAAGTTTTTGGCTTCAAGATAATAAGCTTGGGGAATAGAATGAACTTGGGGATGTTGGTCATTAGTTTCAAGTTTAAAGGGGTTTATATGTGTTTCTCTTGTTTTCAAAAATAATGAAACTTAGGTGTTGTTCATTAGCCTTAAGTGGGTGTGTTCATGTGTTGTTCTTGGTCTCAAAAATTGGAGTTTTGTGGTGATTTCCTAGCTTCAAGATATAGGTTTCATATGTTGGTTTTAGTTTTAAATTTTTTTTTTTTTTGAGTTTTACATGTGATTTCCTCTATTGTTTTCTTTTCTTTTTTTTTTAATTTCAAGGATATGGTCTAAAAGTGTAGTTTGTGAGTTGCTCTCGAGTTAGTAAACTTTATGTTTTTTTATTTGTTTAGTTGCAAGATTCATGAGGGTTGGTATTTTGGTCTTTTGTCTTTAAGTTATTAAATTTTGAATTTAATGTTCAGATTTCTAATTTACTTTCTTTCATTTTCATGTACCTCTCCGAGTCTTTCGGGACTCTCCCATTGCATTCCTTGGGCCGTAAAGGCCTAAATAGGTCGTAGGAAGGTTGTTTACATATTTTCCGCCGCAAAGAAGGCCCATATACACTGGTATACAACATATATATAGGGCAAAGTGAGCTAAAATTTTGAACGCTGCCGAAACAGCCCGAGAGGATGGAGCATCAATTCTACAGGAAATGTTGATGTTTTTGCAGGTGGAAAGTCAGGTATATACACTGATATACAGTGTATATACCCTGATGGTATATCAGTTTAAAAGAGAGAAAAAGCCTCAAGGGCTGCAAAGAAAGGCCCAAGTGCTGGCCCAGGTGAATAGGGTCAGACTTGGGCCCAATCCTCTTTCCCTTCAGTTATTATTATTATTGTTTCTTTTTTTAGATTTAATTATTTGTGATATTGTACTAACTTTGTTCTAACGTTTATTTTAATTTATGTAGCTAACTTAATTAATCCCCGCCGAATGAACGATTTTCTTTACATGAGTTAGTGTATTTTATTTCGTTTATTTATTTATTTATCCATTTATTTATTTATTTATTTGTTTAAAAGAAAGATCGTAGACGAATCATATTCTTTAAAAAATATTTCTAAATTTTCTTGGCGTTTCCTTTCTTCAAAATTTCTCATTATTAATTAGTATTTAAAATTCGTACTTTCAAAACAAATCTTTTTTTATTTTCTTTCAAACTTTCCTAAAAAGGTTCTTGAATTTTTAAAAATAAAAATGAAATAAGGAAAAATCTTTTAATTGGTCAATTTAGTCGCTATTTTCCATAAAATTCGGTTCTTTTAAAATTACTAAGTAAAAAATAATTTCTAACAATTTAATTGCTTATTTTAAAAGGATATTCGCAATTTAAGGAACTCGTTATTTGTTAGTCTTTTAACTTGAAAATTTCGTTACGATTTATTTTTCTTAAATTATTTCAAAATTGGATTTGATAATTTTAAATCTCTTTCGCCTTTTTTTTTAAGTAATTATTTTAAAGTTAGTCAAATTTTTCTAATCGTTGGATAACCGCGTGTTAGCAGCCGTTTCAAGTGCATAAAACCTTCTTGAAATGGAAATATGAACCTGAACTCGTTCTTTGGGATTTTAAAAGATGTTTTCTGTTTAAATCATTTTAATGGTTTTCTTGATTTTTCCTTTTAAAAATTAAGTGGCGACTCTCTATTATATTTTTTAAAAATTGATTTTTCTAAAGTTTTAAGTCAATTTTTCAAAAATTGAAAATTTTCCATTAAACAACCCTCATAATATTCGTTTAGGGAACGAACCCTCATAATATTCGTTTAAGGAGTGAACCCTCATAATATTCGTTTAGGGAGCGAACCCTCATAATATTCTTTTAGGGAACGAACCCTTATAATATTCGTTTAGGGAACGAACCCTCATAATATTTGTGCATGTCTTCACAAGGTACGATAACCTCTGGTTGCACAGAGAAATTTTATTTTATTTTTGTTTGTCTTTGATTACAGGCGGGTCTCTATGCGCCACAAATTTGGAAATCAATAATGGAGTAACATTTATTACGATTAGAGAAGTGAAGAATGTCAATTGTCAATGACATTAAGAGTCGGCTTGAACCCACGTAACCTCTCAACATTCGAATATTCAGCTTTCCAACTCCTATTAAGGAAACAAACGTTCAAGAATAGTCTACTAACTTTTCTCTGGATGAGCGTCAATGACTCAATTCAAATTTTGAGTTCAAGTCTTGATCTCAAACTTCAAAATTAGATTTTGAGATCAAGGTACCTGCCAGAAGAAGGCGAGGTGATAGTTGAAGATACAAAGGAAGACTTGAAAGAAAAGAGAGTCAAGACAAGTAGAATAGATAAGATCTTGTATAGTTTCCTTTCAGTTTTATTATCTTCAATGTAATAATAGGAGTCACGAACCGGATTCTCAAAGGGACAACACTCAACTCTCTAATCTATCCATCCTTTTCTACACCCATTTGAACTACATATGACCTGATTCTCCTATAACTCGAGATATGTAGGCTGCCCAAAGCCAGGGCTCAGTCACTCTTATTTTCTCTCTATTTTTCTACCTCCTAATAAATGATAAGGCCAAAATTAGGCACGTTCACTTCTTTGCTTGAAAACTCTTCATGTTCCCCAGAGGGACCTTCTGTGAGCACCTAATTTTTAACCAAACATAATTTATCTACCTTTTAATACTTGAATATTTATGTTTGAATCTAAATTAATATTTTTATTTTTGATCTTATTTGTAGTAAGTTTATTAAAATAATTTGAAAACTATAAAAATAGAGTCATATTTTTAGATAAGTTTGTTTTAATTTATTTCAAAAATTGATGTTTTGTTTTCTAAAGTTGAAGTTTTAATAAATAAACTAGAATTTTCAAATTATAATTTTTGATTAACTATTTAACTTTTTCTAAATTATATTAGTATAAAAATTAAATAATATTTTCATCCTTGTACAATTTTTTATAATTATTTTATTTAAAGATATATATTGTAGTTTAAAAAAAAAAACTAAAACTACCGGAAAAAAAAGAAGAAAAAAAAAGAAACAACTAACCTAAAATCACTCCCTCACTTTTCTCTCTCTCTCTCACACACACACACACTGCACACACATGCACATTTTTTTTTAAAAAACAATGTTTAAAATATAACACAAATCTCTCAACTCTCCTTATTTTTCTTAACTTCCACACGCCACTCTCCCACTACAACACCAACTCCTCGTCACTCCTCTTTATATATATTAAAAAATTATAATAAGAAAAGAGAGTTTTTAAGTCTTAAGTTTAGCAAAAAAAAAAAAAATGCACACACACCTCATACACTTAAAAAATAAATCTCTACAAAAACACAAAAAATATCAAAAAACACAATGAGAGAAAACAAAAGTTGAGTTTCAGGTTTGCTTTCGGGATTTCGGATTCGTGGTTCTAGATTGTGGTCTTTTCTTTTTGTGAATTAATTTTCACAAAAGGTAACAATTTTTTTATTGTATGATTTTAAGTCACAATTATGCAAGACATGTTTTATGTTACAAAGTTGTTCAAATTCTATGTATGTTTAACTTTGGTGTTATCATATTGAAATATGTTTGAACCTTTTATATTATTAAATTTAAAATAACATTTGATATAATATGTGATTATTTTTTGCATGCTTAAACATTCAATTTTTTTTAACTTGTTCCTGAATAAAATGCGAAAATTATTGTTCTACGCTATGTAATTAATGGATATTTGAATGGGATTTGTGTGTTTAGTAATATTATTTTTTTAGAAATATAAAATAAAGCAAAAAAAAATTCTGTATATTTTTATTTTATATTTACACTTCTTTTGAATACTAAATTTTATTCAGAGTATTAAATTAATGGGTCTATGTTGATCTATATAATTAACTTTGCCTTTACTGACTTGCAACAATTAACTTTGGTAAAATAGTTTAGAACCTTCCAAATTTTATAAGAAGATTAGTAATTAAAATCCATAGTTGAAATTTTACCTTTTTATGGAATCGTTAAGAGCATGATTAGGCCAACAATAAAGATAAGCAAATTTTACGATTTAAACAACATTATACAAATTTTAGGTGCGACCTATAAAATAATAATTCGTGGCAAGGTTAGGAAGCGATTCTACCAATACACCACATACTAATAAAGTAAGACAGTTTTAAACAAATTCCAAATAAATCAAAGAAAGCGGGTGAATAACATATTTTTTTGTGCAACTTATCAAATTAAGTTAAACCATAAATAAGTCAATAAAGCGACCGTGCTAGAACCACGGGACTTGAGGGGTGCCTAATACCTTCCCCTCGGTCAACAAAATTCCTTACCTGAATTTCTAGTTCGTAGACCAATAAAAAATAAAGAGTCAACTTCCTTTTGATTAGGGATTTAAAATAGGTGACTTGGAACACCAAAACTCAATTCGAAGTGACGACTCTGAACAAATAAAATAATCCCTTTTCAAGACGTCACTTTAATTGGAAAAATTCTATTTTTTCAAAACCCACGTGGGGAAAAATAGGGGTGTGACATCCAACGGATTTCGAGGCTTCCCCATTCAAAAAGACAAAAAAATTAGTTTAGATTAAATTTAGAAATTTTAGTTTAAGTTCCGTACATATTATTTGTTAAAATTGACCAATGACAAATCTATCCGTCAGATTTTGAGACCTTCCCATTTAAAAAAGACGGAAAATTTAATTTAGGTTAATATTTGTTGCAATTTTAAATTCAAAAATTTTAATGTAAGTTCGTACACATTATTTGTTAAAACTGGCCAATGAAAAATCTATCCATCGGATTTCGAGGCATCCCCGTTTAAAAAGACGAAATTTTTTAGTTTAGATTAAATTTAAGAAATTTTAGTTTAAGTTATGTATACATTATTTGTTAAAATTGGCCGATGAAGAAATTACCGTCGATTTTCAAGGTCTTCCATGTATATAAGACGAATTTTATTTTTAGTTATTATTTTTATTCGTATTTATTATTATTGTATATATTATGTTGGCGTTAGACAAATTTTTGGTCGTTTCTCATATTATTATTTATTTCATTCTTTGTGTATATTTTGTGATTATTATACTTATGTTATATTGTATATCTCCTCTTCAATTTGAAAACAAATGAGTTCAGTCGGGACCCACAGTTGTGGATTCTAAAGAGTGCTAATACCTTCCTTTCGGGATTACTTGAACCCTTACTCAGATCTAATTGGTTCGTAGACCTTTTTGTAAATAATCAATTGTTTTCCTAATTATCCTTAAAATTAGGTGGCGACTCCTAAACGACTCTAATTAAATTATTTTATCTAAATAAGTTCTATTATTTTTTACGAGTTGCCACGACGTTGCACCTTCGAGATGTCAACAATTATATTTCATAAATACACAAAATATCACACCGAAACTATCACTATTTTTGAACTTTTCTCTTTTAAATATACGTTAAATGGTAAAAAGAATACCCTTAAACTATGAAAAAAAAAAGAACAAAATGTCCTCAGATAATAGTAATAGTTTGGTCTAATAATTCTCTAGGTATTAATAGTTTAGTCCCAAAATGCCCCTATTATTATCTAATGTGCCAATATGCCCTTTTCTTAAAAAATATGTACTCCCTTTGTTCACTTTTACTTGTCATTGTTTCAATTTTCGAGATCAACTTGATTAAACTTCAAAGCTAAATTGAAGTAACTAAATTTAATATTTGAAATCTAAAATTTAGATAGTTTAAAGCTATACCCAAAAACTATTATAAGTTGCAATCCTTTTCATATTAATATGATGAAAAAATACATCTTAAAATATTGGTCAAAATTTATATAGTTTAACCTCAATAAGTAAAATAATGACAAGTAAAAGTGTACGGAGTGAGTATTTTTTCTCCTTTTAAACACATTCTTTTCCAAATGTTTTTTTTAATAAGAAAATATTTATCCTACATCAATTTGTTTTTAAAAAAGCTTAAGAAATAATGATATTTTTTTTTATTAGGATTTTTTATAGTTATCTAAATGAAAATTGATGATGGAACTCTATGATCTTATGTATATATATGACCTTATTAGCAGTTAAAAAAAGGACATGATGTTATTCTATTTAATTGTTAAAATGAGGTTAAAGAAGGAAAAACATTATTTCCTACTTATTTAAAAGTTAGAGAAAGAAAAGAGATAATAATTGAGTTTTTAATTAGTAATATTTTTATTATTAATAAAATACGGTTAAAAAGAAAAAAAAAATTACTAATACGTTTATTAGGAAGAAGGCATTTGTGAACCGATGATTGAGGACATTTTGCTTCAATTTCGTATAAAATACGAACATTTTTAACCTTTTAAATTAAATATATATTAATAATTTAAATTTTATGAATATACGGTCAATCAACTATATATATAAAAAAATCCTTTATAAGGAACAATATCTATTGATCAATTCTCCAGAGCTACTTCCAGATCAATTCTTAGGGGAAAGAATTAGTTTCCCCGTGTTCTTTAATTATCACTTTGGATATTAAACCAAAGTTTTTTTTAGAGGGTAAAATATAGAATCATAATCCTTCACCTTCTTTCCGTAAATAATTCGGAATATTTTCCTTAGGTAAAATAGAACTAATTTTTTTTCCATATTTCAATCTGAATACATATTATTTTTAATTTGTATATGGATTGATCGATAATAAATAATCTGCTTCTATAAAAATATTAATAAAACAAGAAGTCATAACATTATTACTACTAGTATTTACCATAAATAATCTTACATAGTAAGAAAGGTGAAAAAGATACGCATACAAAAGGGAATGTTTCCTCTTATATATAAACTATAGGTGTTGATTTCTCAAATTAAGAGAAAAAATTAGCAATGGAAAGGAATTGTACTGTGTGTGGTGGGAATGGGCATAATCAAAGAACATGCAGTGAGAAACACAAAAGCATTAAATTGTTTGGTGTGGAGATCAATACTAAAAAAGATTGCACGGAAAGAAGAATCAAGAAAGGCAATCCTTGGACAGAGGATGAACACATAGCATTCTTGAAGGGATTGGATTTTCATGGAAAAGGCAATTGGGCTAAGATTGCTAAGGATTTTGTGCCTAGTAGAACATCAACACAGGTTGCTAGCCATGCTCAGAAGTACTTCATGAGATTACTGGATGCTAATTCCAGAAAATATTGCAAGAAATCAAGTGTTTTCGACCTTCGCCTTGAAAAAACACATGATGCTATTGTTCCAATTGAAAATAATCAACAAAGTGTCCAAAAAACTAATAGTGTGCCAAGAATTGTTCCACCTGGAAATAATCATCAAAGTGTCCAAGAAACTCATACAGTTCCTCCAAATTATTACATGATGAAAAGAGTCCCAACAGTGTTTCCTCTTACTTGGGTTTACATGTATCCGTATCATCATCATTATGCCTCTACAGCAGCTAGTGCTGCTACATTCGACAAGACACTCTCTGGGATTTCTTCTTCTCCCAAGGACAGTAATTTGAAGTTAACCTTATAGTCCAAAAGATATATGTCTTATTATACTAGTAAATTTTTATTTTAGCCAATTCTTTAATTTGTTTTTTGTATGGACATATGCCCTACTATGGTAGTAAATTTCCTACACAGGGAATGAAACCACAGTTTTTATTCTTGAATTTCTCTTGTTTTATATGATTATACATACATGTTGTCGGTTTCCACGTCGTCATTTTGTATTCTATAGTTAATTAAAAGAGGTTCAATTAACTAAAAATCAACAAGTATATTGCTTTTAATAAAAAGCTTTTTCTCATATATCCGATCCCTTTAAAAGGGGTGTGGTTACTTCCACCAATTTTGACGAGTCTTTCTTTAACTTGGTAGTATAACAATTTCTTAACGATCAATTAAATATAAATAATGTATTTATGGTATGAAAGCAATTTATTAATGTCAAAACAAGCAAATAATAAATGAAAAGCAATTTATTAATGTCAAAAGAAACCAATAATAAATCACAATACAATTTTACAAGTGCTAATTATTTAACCGAATAATGTATCTACAATTATGTATTGTAATGTCTCTTCATAATGCTCGAGGAAGAATGAAGTGAAGCGGATTCAGGACCGTGTCGAAGCAATGATATCTGAAAATGTATATATATAGAACTGGGAGTTGCAGTTTTTATTCAGAAAATATAGAAAAGTAGGATGCTGCAGTTGAAATTTTGTACAAACATTCATTATATCTGAAAATTTTTACGTTTATTACACTTGCACAGTTTGAATCTCCAAGTATGACGATTTAAGATAACTATAGTTTATTCGTTATTGTTTATACACTATACATAAACACAAATTCTGCATATGAAGATATAATAGTAATACGAATTTATATAAAAAAAAATTAAAGTAACACATTGTTAGAAATAATATACAATATTCAAATTATACTTATAGCCAAGCCATATTCTTTTGTCCTATACATATACCTTTTCACTAACGTGTACACAAATAACACTGAAATAAAAATAAACACATGCCAATAAAGGTATAAGATATACAAAACCTTAGAATAAAATAGTACATATACATAACAAAAGAATTGTGTACAAAGATTTTTTAAGTATAAACAAATCGAAAGAAGATGTTTACACGTTATCTATGATACACATTTATACAAATGTTAAAATATTTCTGATGCTAACCATATACATTTAGCACATTTTATACAAATATTATGTGTTAGTTAATTTACATATTCGGTAATACTAGATACATTTTTTCTATACTATATACATAAATTTCTTTAAGTAATTATCTTTAAAATATATACAAAAATATATCTTAAATATATATACAAAAAAATGATATTTTATATAAATGAAAACCACATACACATCAAAATAATTGTATCCAAAAAATCTATTGGATGACTTTTCAAATACTTTTTCATTTCGTTAATGTATATTATTTTTTTAAGGATGATTACATGAGATGGTCGTGTATACAAAAGAAAAACTTATAAATAATCTCAATATTGATAACTTTATAGGCCATATGTTGTTATATACATGTTCATATACATACAAGTTTATACAATGATATTATTTGTAGTCATAAAATTTGTTATATATAATAATCATATCGATATATACATTATGAATGACACATAATATGTTTTTACACAAGTTGTATATATACACATATGCTTATCGATATATACATTATAAGTGATTTATACACTTTTCATTATATACATGCAGTGGTCAATTTTTAACTAGTGTTTAAAATAAAAATTGATAAGAATCCATTGAAACAATTTATATATATATATATACAAATTACACAAATAACATTATACAAACATATAGACACGAAAACAGGTCTGTGCATTTATGTAAAAAGCGATTTTGACATAAAAGTATTTGTTATTCAAAAACAGCTGAAAATGTATATCTAATTATCAAATGTTCAAAGTGACAATCCAGGAAAATGTAAAGGGAACAAATTACATCCATAATTGGTGATTTTTAAGCTAAAGAGTTCAGGGTCTATTTCAACAAGAATTTCTGTTGTGACCTGCAATCCCACATGTGTTGCATGTATTTTTTCCCTTGGACGATAGCAACTCGGAGAATGATTTATCTCTATTTTTCTTCTTTGGCCTCCTCGGACGTCTTTTGTATATAAGAGGTAGAACCATGTTAGCTAATATATGTTTTGGTATAACCCACTCCCTTTTATCCGGCAAAGGATATATTGGTAACTCATAAGTTTTCAACATTATTTTTGATTTATATAGATCCGAGCAATATTCATCTGCTTCTAGATATTTTGACTTCAATATAGCCCAAGCATGTGCACACGATATTTCATCAATCTGGAAGTGACCGCTACTACAAGTTTGATTTGCAAGACAGAGTTTTCTTTCGTCATCACTAACATTGTGCACATGGACAGTTGACGACACAACCTATTGCAACAAATATAAAAAACATTTAATATAAATTAAAAAAATTAAGACATCGTATTTATATAAGTATGAGAAATATTATCATCATTGTACTTTAGACTTTATTATTGGCCAATATTTATTGGAATTTACCAATTAATGGGGTAAATGTATATGTTGCCTCTTTTTTATTATCGTAATTCCATCTACTAATCATCAAACGTACTTTCTCCAAAAAATAAAAAATCGACAATTCACATGTTGAGACCAGAGCTGAATTTATATTTTCTGCAATGTTTGAGGTCATAGACCATCCCTGATGAACGGGAGCATAAACCCTATCCCACTTATCATATCCATCCAACTGCAAGTACTCCTTAACTCTTACATCAACCTTTTCACTATTTTCATTAGCCTATCAAAATTGGACTACGTGTATGCTTTGACCATTGTATAAAACACCTCATTCAACTTTGCATGAAACTTTTGGAACTTCTTTTGAACATTATTCTATAAAATGTCATATACAACCGTAATGTAGAATACCATCATATACTCTCATAACAGCCTTTATGATGCTCACATTTCTATCAGAAACTACACACACATCATGTCTTTCTTCATATGCTTCCTTAAACTGTTCAAAAAATCAAATTCAAGAGGCATCATTTTTCGAATCTACAAATTCATAGTCTAGCGAAAATATGTGTCCTATATATATATAAAAAAATTCTCATAAAAGACATGCTTACACTGTTATTATGTATTTACAAATACAAAGTCATCATACCTGCTCTATCCATAGTACTTGCAAAAATAAATTGTTCATTATATGGACCTCTAAAGTGACTCTCATCTACAACTACAACAAGCCTACAGTGATCAAAGCCTCTAATTAAAGCTTCCAAAGCAACAAATGCGTAAAGAAATTTGTCTTCGTCTATCTTCTTTAATCGTATACGCGAGCCCGGATATATATTATTCGGTATGTATAAGCTAGCAACTTATTATACGATCCAGAGGGTGTCCCCCGTAAACAATTTAAAGCTCTCTTTTGCCCTCTACGCTAACATATATGTAACATCGACTCCAAGATCCATTTTGACATCATTTTTTATATCTGAAGTTGTATACATTTGTTTGTGATTTTTCAATCTAGGCTTCACAATTCCACAAATCAAATTATTTGTTGTCTGTCTTTGTGAACAAACACTATCCTTCAATGGACATGTATGATCCATGTTGAACATTCTAATCCAAAATATATCAGATTTATTCATTGTAGAAGTTTTCATTAACCATTCATATTCATCCGACTTGCAACAATTGTGTAACTGCATTCACATTAATAAAAAATAATAATAGTAATTAGACAGTCATATACAACAACGTTAATGCACATTTCAATGATGCTTTATACAAATTTGCTTTTACAAACACACAAAAAAAGTCGAAATAGTAAGCACAGAGTATGTATATGTTGTCTAATACCTTATCGCATTTGATCTCTTAGACTTGAATTGGAACCTCTGTGCAATTTCATATTGCACCATAACAACCTTTAAATCAACCTTGTCTCTCTGTATACTTGGTCTACTTTGACATACTTATGCATTAGATTCAATATGACTCCAGTCTAGTCTCCAGATCCTAAAGCATGCAGAGGCTCTACCAACTCATCAATTGTCAGTTCACGTGTTTCAAAATCATCCAATTCACCCATGGTTTTTGTTCCAAGCCTTGAAATTGTTCATTTAATAGAACTTTCACCATAATCAGTCTCTTCAACGTCCTTCTCAAATATACTAGCACAAATTGAATACATATTAAAATCATTAGTACCTTTCTTCAATGTTATGTAAACCCTCACACCTATATCATTGTGAATCACCATTGACATATTGCTTTGTTCAACTTTGTACTCAATTCTCATTTCATTCTTAGTAAGATCATCTCCGAGTTGATTTGCCATCAATATATATAATTTCATAAATTTGCATTTTTCTTAGAAACAATACCTTCCAAAATATAGTCAACGTAGCAATTTCCATCATTCCACCTTTCAGAATGCATCACTCTTATCACAATTGCAGCCATTGCTATACACAACAAAGGTTTAGATGTTATAAACACATACATTATATACATTACAAAATATATTAGCTTTAATGTATACAAACATCAATTAATACAAATAATATACTCCTATATTCAAGACCTTGTATATTATTTTTCAATAAATATAACATAAATGTATATTCAAACAAAAAAAATCTCGATATATACAGATATAAATAGGAAAATTATACACACCACAAATAATTGTAGACTTTACCATCAA
>JBCEWC010014809.1:0-14129 GCA_038996855.1 Solanum aculeatissimum
TATGATAATGGCTTGAATGTTATGTATGATGTATGACTATGTGCTATATGCAAGCATGCCTATCCCTTTCCCGTATTTTCCCCATAGCTTGAGTCCCAAGCCCCACATCCCTAGAACCTATGTGCTGCATGTTAATCTTCTGCGTTTCTGAATCAATGATGAGTGTAATGATGCTATTATGGCTTGATCGAGGGTCTTCGGTTCCTCTTTCGCCATGTCACATCTAGGCGCCCTATCCGGGTCGTGACACTCTACAAATTAGGTGATTTAAGAAAGATTTACGTTTGAATCATATGAATTTCATGAAAAGTTTTGAAGGCTCATTGTGCATGCCCCTTAATGGTTTAATTATGCATGGGTAAATTGCATTATGTTTTGATTTTGGAAGTTCTCATGATTTAAATTGAATTATCCATTGAATTGTGATTTAAAGTTTGAATTCCATTACCCATGCACTTGTTCCTTATTCATAGCATATGTATTGAAGGTTAGTTATGATGAAACTCTTGGTATGATATGATATGCTAAGGCTTGTGATCACATAGTCTCTTGTTAAGGCTCTTTGAGCATTTTGGGTGATTGGACTACTTTGATATGTTATAAAGGCTTGATATGATAAGCTATGTATATGGGCTACTCTTATTGTATTGATATGGAGATGATTATGAGAATGATTTTGGAAACTCTTGTTGCTTTTAGCCTAAGCATGAATATAGTTTTGATCAATGGTTTTTGTTTTGACTAATGATGCATGATTTTGAAAAAGAATGTAAGTTCTCCGATTTGAAGTTTGCTTATATATATATGTATTCTCGTGGGATGAGACTTAGCACCGAGGGATTGGATTTGGGGTGGACTATCTCCAAGGGTCCATACTCCTTTTCGTCAAACCATGTGCCACCATGTGTTATGTCCCTAGACAGGGATTGACTTGTTATGTATCTCCTTGATGAAGGGTTGACTAGGGATCTACTTGGCAAGTAGTCTGGATCCGGGTAGTAGCTCGCTCGGGTCTCCTCTGTTGTTGGTTGAGGTTACGTCCCCGCTATTATGATTGTAGGGTTGCATCTCATGCATCATGGCATAGCATATTGTTATAGTCCTCTTTTTCTATATGCATTCCTTTCTTATCACTTGTCGCCTTGTCATATTGCTTGGTCATACTATATTGTCATATGCATTGTATGCCCGCATACTTATTGCATATTATGTGCTAACCCATACTCTTTTTCTACATGTTCTAACCATGTAGGGACCAAATACGACTTCTATCTTCTAACGGACGACGTGTGATCATCTTGAAGACTATTGCTTGTGGTGAGCCCTTTTGTTCAAGGGCAATAGCCACTATCTATCCACCTAGTATTATTTTGTTACTTTTTCTTTACTTCTGTATTGAGGGTGAGCCTCAAACTATGTCGAGGCCCCGCTTATCTTACATAGAGGATTATTGGATAACTAAACTCTTGTACGTTGGTTTGACTATAAAGATATTATGATTTATGAGTTTTGGTTATGGAAATGGTATTGATTCTTCTTACGACTTGATGTTTGGAATGTGCTTATGTGGAAAGTCCCCTAACCCGGTGTGTCCCCATAGCTTGAGTCCTACTTACCCGCCCCTTAGAAATACTTGCTACGTGCTATGTGATTCATCCTCATCCCATTCCTGGCAACATCCCCATAGCTCGAGTCCAAAGCCCCGTTTCCCTTAGAATTATGTGTTATGTGTTTACATTTCTGCGCTTCTGAACCGATGTTGTGTGTGGTGATGCTATTATGGCTTGATTGATATCCTTTGGGTTGTCCTTCTCCATGTCACATCTAGGGCCCAATTTCTGGTCATGACAGATAGGTCGTGGTTGTTCCTCCCTTGAGCAAGGAGTTTTTCCATGTTAAAAATCTAGTGTCTTGTTTCCTTTTGTTTGCCTTCTTTTAGTTTTTATTATCTGAAGTAGTTCAATGGACCAGGTTCTTGTACGTGGTAGATTCGTATTTACTCAATAAGTGGTATTAGAATAGGAATCTCTATACGGTTCACACCCAGAGATTTTCTAAAAGATAATATGGCTGCTCCACTAAATTTAGAAGAAGGACAATCATCCACCAGGCCTTTAAGATTTAACGGAAAGTTTTATGGATGGTGGAAAAGTCGTATGCATGACTTTTTATTGGCTGAGAATAGTGAGTTTTGGGACATTGTCCTTGATGGACCATATATCCCCACTGTCGAAGTCGAAGAAGGGGAAACTACCAGACTGGTTCCTAAGACCAGGCAACAATATTCAGAAGCTGATAGAAAGAAGATCGAAAATAATTATAAGTCTAAGAAACAGATTGTGTATTGGATTGGTGCTGAGAAATATAATAGAATCTCAGCCTGTGAATCTTTGAAAGAGATTTAGGATTGCCTTAAGAATGTCTATGAAGGTACTAAGCAAGTGATTGAGTCTATGGTGGACATGCTTACCTCTCAATATGAAGATTTCTTGATGCTGGAAGGTGAATCCATACTTGATAAGGAGACCAAGTTCTCAGCCATAACTAATGAGGTTAAATGCTTGGGTGAACCTGTCAGTCAAAGCAAGAAAGTGAGAAAGATTCTCAGGGTGCTTCCAAAATCTGAGAAAAGTAAAGTTCATGCCATAACTAAATCCAAGAATTTGAAAACTCTAACTACGGATGTGTTAATTGACATTCTTCAGACATACGAGCTGAACAAACAACATGATATTGCCAAAAGAGAAGGAAAAAAAGGACAAAACTCTGTCTCTAAAAATAGCTCACAGTGATGAAGAAATTGATGGTGTTGATATGGCTTACCTCACTAAAAGATTCAAGAAGATCATCAGAAAAAATCATGGGTTCACAAAGAGAGGAAATGTTTCTAGGTTTCAGGGGAATACTAAACTTTGTCATAAATGTGGAAAGCTAGAGCACTATGTTAGAGAATGTACTCATGCAAAAAATGAATACAAAGATGGTTCAAAGGTTTTGAAGGACAAAAAGAAGGACCAGGTTCCCGAGAAATTCATATGAAAGGCAACTACTGATAGGATTGTGATTAAAGCACTAGGGTTATAGGGTAACTCCTCTATTGACTCTAAAGATTCAAAGAAACTTCAGGATTCTTCTATGCTAGTTGTGAAAGATGATGATGAAATTATTTACAATCTATTTGCATTCATGGCTCAATCAGATGATTAAGAAGAAGATGAGGAATAGGTAATATTTCTAGATTTAAAAAAGAACTTTAATCTTTATTCCACCAAAAAGTTGAAAAATCTTGCATGTGTTCTCATTGATTCAATCTGTGAATTAACTGCTGAAAAGGATTTGTTAATCAATAGTATTGATGTCTCTCAAGATGAAAAAATTATTTTGACAAATCATATATCAAACTTAGAAGTAAAAGTGGTGACTCTAGAAACTTAGAAAGATGAACTCTTGAAGCTGATTGAAACTGAATCTAAACATGATAAGTTAAAGGGTAAAAATAAATTAAAATGAACTTGCTTTAGAAGAAAATTTGAAGGAGGTTGAACTAAAGTTAATGCTAGCTTTAGAAAGAAATGTTTAGATGAAAAAAAACCTGCAAAGGTCAAATAGGACCTGAACAAGTCAATGAAATGAATTACCTCATCTAAGCTATTAGGAGATATGTCCAACAATAGGAGTCATGAAAAGAAGGATCTAGGTAATGTCAATAAAATTGACCCTCCCTATAATCCTCACAGTAAATACGTATTTATGGTCGACAACTTGGTATGTCTACAATGTGGTAGAAATAGTCTCTTGAAAGGCAGCTGTAATGTTCTTAAAATAAATCTGAAAAGGAAGCAATTTGATTACTCTAAGAGAAGAGGTGTGATTGAGGGACCAGGTCCCAAGTCAAAACTAAGTAACAAACCCTTGCCTGGTTGGACCAAGAAAATTTTGATTAGGCCCTTGTCTCACTTTTCGGAACTTAGACTGAAATGGGTTCCCAAAATTAACAAGTGACCTTGTGCAGGATTAGTTAGGAGGAAAAAGTCAGTGCTGGTTCATGGATAGTAGATGCTCTAAGCACATGACTGGAAGGACTAAAAACTTCCTCTCCTTAAAAAAAGTTGAAGGTGGAAGTATTTCTTTTGGTGATGGCAAAGAGGGGTACATTTTGGGCATAGGGAAGATTGGAAAATACTTTGAGAAAGCTATCGAAGATGTGTACTATGTTCGAGGCCTGAAGTAAGTCATCTTATTGTCTCTCATATTTGCGACAAAGGGAATGAGGTGAAATTCCTATCTGACAAGTGCACTGTAACTAACTTGTTAACCAAGGAAGTGATCCTCACAAGAAATAGGTGTAAAAACATGTATGTGGCCGATCTCAGAACCACCAAGGAAGATAATGTTACTTGTCTTTGAGTGTAAGATGAGTCAAGCAATATATGGCATAGAAGACTTAGTCAAGTTATCCCATCTATGATGAACAAGCTAGCTTCTAAGGACCTGGTTCATGGATTGTTGAAGTTAAATTTTAGCATTATCAAAGTTTGTGCAGCCCGTTCCAAAGGGAAGAAATCTAGAAGCTCCTTCAAATCCAAAAGGAAAGTAAGCACCACTAGACCTGTTGAACTAATTCATATTGACATTTATGGTCCTGTCAAGGTTCAAAGTTGTGGTGGTAAGAGGTATATTTCGGTGGTGGTTGATGACTATTCAAGGTACACCTGGGTAAGGTTTCTTAGATACAAGGATAAAGTTGTTGAGTTATTGATCAACCTCATTAAGCAAGTATAGAATTAATTTGAAAGTAGAGTTGATGCGATTAGGTCGCGTCATGGTACAAAATTTGAAAATTCAAGACTTGACAAGTTCTGTGAAGATGAGAGAATTTATCATAATTGTTTAGCTCCTAGAACCCCACAACAGAATGGAGTTGTAGAAAGAAAAAATAGAACTCTGGTGGATATTGGAAGGACCATGTCGATCGAGTCTGGATTGGCTAAAATTTTTTAGGTTAAAGCTGTCAACACTGCCTGATATGTAACAAACAGGTGTTTGATGTTTGATCAGGTCCTTCAAAGACAAGACTCATTATGAACTCTTATTTTGCAGGAAACCTAGTATCAGTCACCTGAGAGCATTTGGTTGTAAATTCTTTGTGATCATAAATGGTAAAGAGGATGTTGGGAAGTTTGATTTAAAAAGTAATGAGGGTGTCTTTATTGGATACTCTACTAATAGTAAGTCCTATAGAGTATTCAACAAAAGAACCCTCTGTATCGAAGAAAGTGTATATGTCATTTTTATGAAACTGGAAATATGGAAATTCCTGTTAATAGAGATGACTTACATCTGAAGGAGATTTTTCAACTCTAAAAGGATATCTTGATCAATGATCCCTTACCTGAGTTGCCCCATTCAATGATGATATGACTGGTGATGCTGATGTTGATGGAGAGTTCACAGAGCACCTTGATACCGCTTTAAGAGATCCTAAGGTTGATGATGTTAACCATAGTTCCATGCTAGACTCTGCTCCATTAAGAGATGGCAACAATCCTGATGCTACAAGAAGTTTAAGTAAGTCAACTGCAAGGGCCTCTAGATGGAAACATTAGTCTTCTTATCCTATAGATAATCTAGTCTCTCCTTTGGACTCTAGGATCCAAACCAGGTCCAAGGCTAGAAATCTGATATCCTGCGATGCATTTCTCTCCTCTATTGAATCAAAGAATATCAAAGAAGCTCTTAAGGATGCAGATTTGGTAAACTACGTGCAAGAAGAGCTGCAAAAGTTTGAGAGGAATAAGGTTTGGCATCTAGTCCCAAGACCTTTTGACAGATCTATGATAGGGATAAAATGAATGTTCAGGAATAAGTTGTATGCAAATAGCATCATCACTAGAAACAACTCTATACTTGTGGTGCAAGGTTTCAACCATGAAGAAGGCATCGACTATGATGAGACATTTTCCCCAATTGCCTGAATGAAGGCTATCAGAATACTGATTGCTTTTGCTACTTATATGGAGTTCAAGTTATTCCAAATGAATATAAAAAGTGCCTTTTTAAATGGGTATCATAAAGAAGAAGTTTTTGTGAAACAACCTCCTAGATTTGAAAATGTTGAATTTCCATATCACTTAATGAAGCTAGACAAACTTTATATGGCTTAAAACAGGCTCTAAGGGTCTGGTATGAAAGATAGTCTGTTTCTTACTCAGTCATCAATTCAAAATAGGAAAAATTAATAACATACTATTTCTGAAGACCAGAGGAAAGAATCTGCTGATTGTACAAGTTTATGTTGATGACATTATCTTTGGTGCAACCACAAAATTCCTCTATCAAGAATTTGCGGACCTGATGCACAGTGAGTTCGCAATTAGTATGATGGGTGAGCTCAACTTCTTTCTTAGATTATAGATCAAGAAAACTTCTAATGGTACTTTTATCAATCAAGAAAAGTACATCAGAGACTTGTTGCAACGATATCAAATGATGGACACCAAGCCAATTGATACTCCTATGGAGACAAATTCAAAATTGGATGTTGATGACTTTGGTACTATGGTGAATGTAACCATTTATACAGGGATCATTGGGTTGCTACTATATTTAATTGCTAGCAGACCTAACATAGTCTTCAGTGTTGGTATGTGTGCTCGATTTCAAGCATGTCCAAAGGAATCTCATTTGAACGCGACAAAAAGGATACTCAGATATACTAAGGGTACGGATAAATTGGCATTATTCTACACTACTGGAGATTGTTTTGATTTGGTAGGTTATGCTGATGCCAATTTTGTCAGATACCTAATTGACCGTAAAAGTACTTCTAGCATAGTTCATTTCCTTGGCACATCCTTGATTTCCTAGGGCACCAAAAAGAAAGATTTTGTTGCATTGTCCACAGCTGAGGTTGAATATGTGGTTATTGTAGCCTACTGTTCTCAATTGCTCTGGATCAAACAATAATTGAAGGACTTCAGTGTACTGACTAATACAATTCCTCTGATGTGTGATAATACCAGTGCTCTAAATATGACCAAAAATCCTGTTCAACACAAAAGAACCAAGAACATTGATGTGGGATACCATTTTCTTAGGGACCCGGTTGAAAAGGGTAATATTTGCATGAAATTTACAGTACTGAAGATCAAATTGCCTATATCATTACTAAACTTCTTTGCAGGGATCAGTTTGAACTCAATAGGTTGCGACTGGGGTTGATCAAGAAGAAATATTCTGAATCTTCATGAGGGTGATACTTTCTTTATTTCTGGCTAGGTCTGCTATACAGGTATCTGAGTAATTATTCACAATGACTTAAATTTCTAACGTGTATACTGCAGGTTTGTACAAGGTTGCACTTTCATAGGTATGGAAGAAGTGAACTAAAAGAGTCTCATTCAAACTTCTACTCATTAGGGACTTGATTCCCTATCAGGTTTGTATTCTTCTCATAGCACTGTAGCATTAAATAAGACTACTCAAGACCTGTCAAGTCCATTCAACTTATTTGAGTAGACGTCATTCCTTCTCGATACTCAAAGTGACAACACCAATCAGGACCGGATGCCTCTTTTCCCTCATTATTAAATGGCTTAATTTCTCTATTTTGCTCTCATCTTTCCCAACGCCACAAATCTGCAAAATATCTTTTCTTTTTCGACAAATCCCTTTCCTTTTGTTTTCACTGTCCATTTCATCATGTGTGAATCCTCACCATCCTCTAAGAAACAAGTGTCATCTAGTAATGAGATATCTATATCTCTCAAAATTGATACATCTCCCTATACTCCCCTCCATACCCCTCTAAAGCCTGAGGAACTACACTTTCTGACTCACACTATTTGGCCCTGCTCTCCCTCACCTATTTCCTCTGTTAAAGACTCTTCCTGCTTTCCTTTACAAGATCAAGTTTGTTCCCCTGATTCTCCTGGCAGAATACCAGGTTTTACCTCTGAAGAACTACCTTCCTTGGTTGTTACTGTGTCAATTGAAGACCAAGGTAATTCCTCTCAACCAGGTCCCACGTCCTCATCGATGTCTGAAAAGCACTTTGATGGGGATCAACCAATAGACCAGGAGATTGAATAAAACATTCTTGCTGAGGGAACAAATTCGATGGTCAAAGGGTTATGTGACCTCAAGGAGGATGACCCTTTTACTAGAGAGGAGGTCAACTCATCTGATCATAAGTTGATATTGGCTACCCTTCAATTTGATCACACCCTATGAGTGAAGTCAAGCCTTTGAATACGACTGAGAGTATTGAGCACTAGGAGGATGAGGATAATATTTCACTTATTTGGAAACTCAGAAGGAATGCTCCCAATGTTCCATCCAACCCCTTTTTTAGAAAAGACCAGGTCGAAGCTGTTAAAGGTAAAGCTAAAGTCTGTAATGACCCTCATGAGAGATTTTGGTCATATCCGACCAGGGGTTCTCAAAAGAAGTTGATGAATGAGGCCATAGCTGCAAGTAAATCCAAGGTTGCCAAGAAAAGAAAACTTTACAGTACCACTGTGGTGGAATATGAGGATGTGCCTAGTGACAAGTTAGCAAATATTGATGTTGGGGAAGCTGACAGTGTTACTGCATCTGACGAGGAACTGGTGTCTCTCAAGTTACGCACTGAGACTATTAAGGTCTCCTCAAAAGGATCTGACGTTGGCAAACCAAAGAAAACAGATGATGGGAAGACTAAGCGGAGTGACCCTTTTTCCACTTGGGGACTAGGATCACACCTGAAGAGGGCTAAGGAAGATAAGATTGTACGCAAGGAGGATCAAGTCAAAATATTAGAGAAACAAAAAGTTTTGAGTGGGCGGGTGTTTGAGCCAAATGCAAAAGAGATGTTGGGGATGAGGGACCTTGTTGATGCAATGATTTTGCAGGTATGGGATCACTTGTTCGAGTGTCTTGTTCCCTCTCTTCACGAATAAGAAGTGCGTCAGTATTATTATAATCTTAAAGTATAGGATGATGGGGGATTTCTAACCTCTATTAGGGATATTTCATTCTAGGTAGATGAGGAGCTCGTAGGTTCTATTTTGAAGGTTGATACGGAAGGTATCCATAGTATGGTGGACAGGTCCCCTACTAAGGATTTTTTAGTTGACGCTGGGAAGGTCTCAAACTTGAACACCTCTGCTGTATCCACGAAGTTTCTCAAGGGCCAATATCAACTCTATTTTGAGTTTGTGAATAAGTTCCTTCTGCCTCGCACTAAAAAAAACAATTGCCACCATGATGGACCTATATCTCATGGAAGCGCTCACCAAGCTAGAACCTATTAATCTTCCTACTTTGATGATAGAACACATGCTCAAGGTAATCACTGTCCAGGATGGACGACATGGACTAGCTTATAGGTATCTTCTCAACCATATGTCTGAATACTTTAGGATCAGTTTGTGACATGGAGTATCTGGTACAATTAAACAGGTCTTTTCTCAGATGACACTAGTGGAATGTGAATATAGTGAGGGTTGCACTGGTGTTCGCAAGTCTCAGGTCTCTGAATTTCTTGCTTAACAAGAAGCCCTTAAGGACCAGGTAGAAGAGCTCACAACTACTCTAGCAGCCAAGGATGTTGAACTAGTCTCTTTAAAGGTCCAACATGCCAAGGGTGTGACTGAGGGACCTAGTTCTGAAGAGCTACTCTGACTTAGGGAGGAGAATTCCAAAAAATCATTGGAGATTAAGTACCTTGCTCAGAAATTTCTGCTGGCCTACCTGACTTTAATGCCATAATGATTTTGCTTCTTCAGCCCTTTGTTCCAAAGCCTCCTAGCTCCTAGCTTATTACATATCATTTCTAGCATCTTGTTTGTGTCCTGTTCTCTCACCATGTTCCCTTCTTTGTTAGGTTTCCCTGTCTTGGGCTTATTCTCTGTATGTTTTTTCTATGTTTGGAATGCAAATTTGAAATGAAATTATGTTTTGCTCTGATTCTTTACACTGTTTCTGTTCTTCCATTTCTATGATTTTACTATCTTGTGCTATCTCATATACCTAAAATTTAATTCTTATGATTCTTCTCTCAGTTGATTGTTTAGTATTTTTTAATGATGCTAAAAAGGGGAAGATCGTGTTCATGCAACATATTGACAGGAGGAACAAGTGTTTAACAGCGGGAACAAGTGTATAAGAGTTCATGCATTCAAGGGGAACTGGGAACTTCAATTTTTTCATCATCAAAAAGCGAAAAAAAGTAAGTTACATTTTGATGATTAACAAACTTATTCGAGGACCAAGTCACCAATCAACTTGGAGTTCTCAGCATACATGGAGGATACAATGTTAAAGTTGTTTGGCTGGTGAAATGTCTTTCAAATTGTACTAAAGGACCAATTGTCCGTGCGATGCCCTCATTGCAGTATATAAATGGATTGTTCAAGGTAAAAATACATCTTTTGGAAAAACACATACAACTTAATATTCTCATTACTCCAAAAGGCTCTCTTGGCTCCTTGTGTGAAGAAACAATTATTACAGCCGAGGGACATGATAGAAGATACTGAGATTTTCCTTTTATGCATCGAGCTGTATTGTTTTGTAAGTTGTAAGATCACTCCTAGTCTATAAAGGAGCGTTGATCATAGTTTCTCTTTCTAGTGTGAGTTTTGTTAACACTATTGGCAGGTTGTGTGCCAAGAGATGTTATGGTGGATTAGTCTAGCTTCATCTAGTGGGTGAGAGTGTAGACTAGCTTGTGTTGTTGTTGCTCTTTGTTTGTAATTGGGTTGCCAGTGAAAATGGTGATAGGGTGATTCAAATAAACCGTGTGTCTTGTATTTTTCTACTTTGCTCATTCATTTAGTGGATCTGATTTTTGAAAATCTTGTTGGACAGGTCGTGGTTTTTCCTTTCTTGAGCAAGGAGTTTTTTCACGTTAAAATCTGGTGTCTTATTTCCTTTTGTTTGTCTTCTTTTAGTTTTTAATGTTTGAAGTAGTTCAAGGGACCAAGTCCCTGTATATGGTAGATTCATAGTTATTAAACAAGAATCCATAAAAAATTAATCCAACTAAGGTAAGTCATTTGTTGTGACATCAAAGTAACCTGTTGCAATATCTAAGTCATATGTTTCAACATCTAACTCATTTGTTGCTTCATATAAATAATTTGTCGCAACATTTGACATATCTCTTGCAACAAATGAGTTACCTCTATTGGATAAAACTTAATCTTCTATTGCAACATAAGATTATTCTTTTAGATACAACTTAATCTTTTATTGCAATATATGACTATTCTATTAAATATGGCTTAATTTTATATGTTGCGACATATGATCATTCTATTGGATATAATTTAATGTTATGTTGCAACATATGACAATTCTATTATATACAACTTAGTCTTTATATTGCAAAAGATTATTAATGTGTAGCAATAGTAGATTCAGCTGTTGGAAACGTGATTATAAATTATTAAAAATGTGTAGATATACCGAGATGGATGATTGAATCAAAGAACTATTATTTATTACTTTACTTACCCAATTAATATAATTTCTAGTGATATAGAATAAAAATTCGGTCCAATAATTAATAATTTACTAAAGAGGAGAGAAGAATAAGCATCAACAACAATAACAACAACAATAATGATAACAAGGAGGGGGGCTAAGGAACCCCCAAACGACATACTTTTAAGTCTATGGTGCGAGGAACGGACAAAAATATCCTTCATTAAAATAGATGTAACATGATCAGCAACCCTAATTATTGTCTGTAGACCAAACCACAGGTTGTGCTTTGGGTCATTTCTTTCTCCCTTTCTAATCTTCAAAGACTGATTTCCGAAAGACCCATCTACGAAATCAATTTACCACTTAGATTGATTTATGAGTCATAAAAACCCCTCGTTATTTCCTCTTGCACTTGGTAAATTTCGAACATTCAGGGACCTAACCACGAGACCAATTACATTCCGTAAATCTAAGTACAACTCATTTTGTTGTTCGTAGGTTCAGCTTCAAAAACTCATATTTTCTATCAACTCAATGCTTCAATTTACAATACCTTTCTACGGTCCGTCGTTCCTTATATAGAACTTAAAGTCCCTTCGTGGATGACCTTTAAACTTAGTCAAATTTTAAATTCTAAACCCTTACTCCATGAGCCTGGTATGACTCGTGTAATGAACTAGAGGTCGTAAATTGAGCTTGAACATTTCCCCTACAATTTTTCCAGTTCCACTTTTTCTATATTTATAGCCTTCAAACTTGTGGATCCTTACATTATGTTAGTGGATCAACACACATATGACACTAAACATGCTGGGATAGAGCAGAGAGGGTGAGATATAGTCTACCTTGGCTAGTAGGATACTTTTTCTCTAGTGTAGAGGTAACATCATGATTTCATATAATTGTTATGACCCAGAAGGGGGCCTAGATTTGACATGGCAAAGAAGAAACCTGAAAGTCCTCTATTAAGTCATCATAGCATCATCACTCACATTATCGGTTCAGAAGCACGGAAGAGTAAACACATAACACATAATTCTAGAAATAATGGGACTTTGGACTCAAGCTATAGGGATGTTGCTGGGAAAGGGACGAACATGAATCATATAGCACATAACAAGTATTTCTAAGGGGCGGGTAAGTAGGACTTAAGCTATGGGGGTATACCGGGTTAGGGGACATTCCACATAAGCACATTCAAAACATTCACAATCCCATAAACATAATCATAAGCATAATTGAAACATCATTTCCATAGACAAATCCCAATAGTCATAATATCCCAATAAAATATAATACAACGTTTAAGAGTTTAGTGTGTCCAACATGGCCTCTACAAAAGATAGAGAGGGTCCTCGACATAGTTTGGAGCTTACCCTCAATGTATAAAGTAAGGAAGTATAAGTAAAGACATAGGTGGATGAAATGGAATGTTTCCCTTGGAACATAGGGCTCACCACAAGCAACACTTCGAATCTCGATTAGCCGTCTAGCGGAGGATGAAAGTCACCTTCGGTCCCTACATAGTTAGAACCTGTAGACAAAGAGTATGGGTTAGCACAATAAAGCACTAAGTATGCGGGTATGCAAATGCTTATGCACATGAACCTATAGACAACCTAGATGGCAAGGGCACATACATACAAAGAGAATATAAAGAAGAATAGTATATCAATATGCCATGATAACCATGATGCATGAAATACCATAATGCTCATAGTATAAAGGGGATGGAACCATAACCGACATCCAAACTCATGTGAGCTACAACATGAACTTGACTGATGAGGCCTCTCATCGGATTGGAGAAGATTACTTGCCAAAGGTAATCTACACCTCACCTTACGGGCCTCTCATTTTGGTGTGATGGCCACCTTCCTTATGACCCGGTCATTTCGGAAGGATTTACATAACATAGCATATCATATCAAAGCATACCTTACGGGCCTCCCATTTTGGTAGCATACCTACGTAGGCACATAGTTTCGGGAAATGAGTAGGACCCTTGGGGATAGCCCACTTACTACTCCAATCCTTCTCGGTACTAAGTGATTATCCCACAATAATATGTATACATATACATGCTTTACAAAGGAGACTTGACACTTGAACACCAAATCATGCATACTTGGGCCTAAAAGCCAAATTCACTTTCATTACTCTCATGCATACTTAACAAGATTCAAATACATTTCATAATCATGCTTCATTGGGCTAAAATGCCAAATACAATTTCATGTCAAACTTTATACATAAGAGTAGCTCCATTGTCACGACCCGGATAGGGGGGCCTAGATGTGAAATGGTGAAGGAAAACCCGAAAGTCCTCGACCAAGCCATCATAGCATTATTACACTCATCATCGGTTCAGAAGTGCAAAAAATAAACACAAAACATATAGATTATAGGAAATTGGGGACTTGGGACTCAAACTATGGGGACATTTTTGGGAATGGGATAGACATGAGTTCATATAACACATAACAATAATCCCTAAGGGAAATGAGAAATGGGAATTCAACTATGGGGGCACACCAGGATTATTGGACTTACCACATAAGCACATAGTCATTCAAATCTCCAACATTCATATCATAAGAATAATAAATGACAATACTCATAATTAAGTCTAATAAACAAAGCTTTCATAAACACAA
>JBCEWC010014810.1:0-14129 GCA_038996855.1 Solanum aculeatissimum
ATATTTAATATTATTAAAATAATAAGAAGAAAAATGGTGAAAAGACGATTTTGTCTAAAGAGAAGTCTTTTAATGAAAGACAAAAAGTTCAAACAACATTTCTAAGAGTCTTTACACTTTTAATATAATATACATAGATATAGATATAGATATAGATAGAAGATAGATATAGATTATTTCACAAATCAAATTATTCTATATCTTCAAAACCATTAATTTGTTTATTTACCTTATTTTTGGGGTTAAATTTAGGGTTGATTTGAAGTTTTGGACATTTATTTTAAGCCGTAAATGAATATATGACCCACTAATTTGCCGTTCGACTAGGTACACACATATTTATGATTTTGTAATAAATAGATTGAAATTTTTGTAGATATCATATCTTTTTTTTTTAATTTAAACTTATTTTTAAATTTAAATTATTTTAATATTTAATATTTATATTAAAATTTAATTAATTTAAATTCACGTCACATAGAATTTACAAAAAAAATTTCTTATGAGAAATTTTTATTTATTAATAGTGTAAAATTAGAATAGTTCTATTTATTGAACCATATTCTTTACAAGTGAATGTATAGTATTTTATTTATTATTTACATATTCTTTAATTGAAGTTTGTACGTAAGGAATTGTAAATCAAAATAGGTTAGGATTAGAATATAAGATGCCGCAAAACAAATCCTCACCCTAAAGCCAATGAATCTCAAAACGGAGTCGTTTTAACCTTTAAAGAAACGACCACGACGTCGTATTATCGATCCGACAAATTCTCACCGAAACAGAGTACGAAACAAAACAAATACTTGTAAATGGAGTTTCCTTGTGAATCCAAACTTCTTTCAATTGATTAGAAAAACCTAAGCAGTTTCATCTTCCCACGAAAATACCCTTTTTATTTTTCCCTTTAAATAGACAGAAATTGTTCACAATTTTTTTTTGTCAAATTGATCACAAGCCTTCGTCGATTTTCTTCTCTTTTGGTACGTTTTAAAGATACCTCTTGCGTGAATTGAACTTTTTGCTGATTTTCTAAGGGCGATTGGTCCATTGTAATGCATTTTCGTGTGTAGTTTGTTAGTTTTTATTTTCCGGGTATGAAAGGGTTTCTTGGATTCTGATGTTGTTTAGCTGTCTGAAATTTGCAGGTAAAGATCAACGTTTCAGTCTTGTCATGGCCAGAAGTTCATTCAAGCTTGAACACCCTTTGGGTAATTTTTTTCCTTTCTAATTCGGCTTTTATTTTTATTGGTTTATTTGATTGTGTATGTATCCTTGTTTATGTGTCTTTCTTGAGGTTTTTTGGATGATCATAGTTAAAGTATTTATTGATTTGGCCCTGCTGAAAAAAAATCCTTTTGGGTAGGCCAGACCCCACATTACACTGGCTATGTTATTGTTATTGTTGATCATTCTGAAATACTTGATAGGGATAATTTATGGGATATGCTGTAGGGTTTCTGGTGATTGATATGCCCTTTACCCTTTTGTATCCAAGTTGTTCTATGCTATTAATTCTTCTGGTGATATGAGGCAACAATGAGACTTGGAACTGTTTGGGGGTGTTTTATACAGAGGTTTATCTCCATTCATTGACATTTATACTATCTAGTGCTTGAAGCTGTATTTTACCTGGAAAAAAATCTCATACTATAAGCTATTATCCTGTTATGTTGGTCTGTGTTCTGTTTTTATTCTACCTGAGTATGGTGATATCTGGTTTAAAAATTTCAGCCGGAAAATTACCTTTTGGGTGTTCTCCGTGGTGATGGGTCTCCAAAAAAATTGTTCAGCTTGCTCTCTTGAAACAAGCTGACTTTACAGTATGCCATTCTCATGTTAAGAGTTTGCATGATTGGCTTTTAGTTTCTTTTTCTTAAGTATGCATATCTTTATAAAGCAGAAAAATGTGGCATTCTTTTGCTGAGATTTGGCTTATTGGTAAAAAATCCTTATGTACTTTTTTGAATTACTAACAAGTTTATGCACTTGAGGTTACTTTTCAGCTTTTCTAAATTTTCCCGAGTGTATCCCCATTTCTTGGAATTATCAAAGAAAAGGCTTGTTTTTGATGTGTTAATACTGATGATTGCGGATTTTGGTTTTGTTTATAGAGAGGAGGCAGTCAGAATCTTCTCGCATCCGAGAGAAGTATCCTGATCGAATTCCGGTATGATCTTTGTTATCCCAAGAAAGTCTTGGCATTAGTCACGCCTAGTACTCTTAGCTTCTCTCTGACATTCATGTTCCTATTTTAGGTGATTGTTGAGAAGGCAGAGAAGAGTGATGTCCCTGACATCGATAAGAAGAAGTAAGTTGCTATGTTCTTTTTTACATAGATGTTTTTAATGTTCAATTTGAATCAAGTGCTTTTCTGAGCTTTTATCCTAAGGTAATTAAACCCACAGAATCCAATTATATTGATTGTATTTGGCATGTGCTGTTACAGTAAGTTGCGTCCTTGTTTTAGATCAAATCCTTGGTTTTAGATAGCTGGAATATGCATGTTTTTGGTACGTCATGTTTATCCCTCTATTAGTTTGAGACAAGAATATTATCATGGGAAGTTGGGGGTGGTTATACTTTAAGAATGCTGCAAGCTTCTCAAGGTATGTTGATATTCATCTTTCTTACCATTTATCAGATTGGGGAAAAAGTGTTTTTATCATGGGAAGTTAGGGGTGTTTATACTTTATGAATGCTGCAAGCTTCATAAGGTATGTCGATATTCATCTTTCTTACCATTTATTGGATTGGGGAAAAAGTGTTTTTAATACCAACAACCATTAAGGAGAATTGGCCACAAAGGTTGACTGGAGATGCTATGCTTTTATGAGAAATTTAAAATTCAATTAAGGTGTTGTCATTTCTTTAGGTTGAGGGTCTTGTAACTAAATAATTGAATGCATGTGCTTGCTTTCTTTCCATGGAGAATGGAATTGTCTGTGTAAATGGCTAATAACTCAGCTTAATTTAGTGAATTGGTGAGAACGTTAGCTCTTCATTAGTGGTCAAAATCTTGGTAGCATCCAATACTGTTGTTATCATTTTTGGCTCTAACTCGCGGAGATAAGTTTGAATTGCTGTAGCTGCTCTAGTATTGCTCAGTTTCTTAACTTGTGATTCAGATACCTCGTCCCAGCTGATTTGACTGTTGGCCAGTTTGTTTATGTGGTGCGGAAAAGGATCAAACTCGGTGCTGAGAAGGCCATCTTTGTCTTTGTCAAGAACACTTTGCCTCCAACAGGTAAGCAAAGAAATTGTGTAGGTCTTTTACTGGCTAGGATTATTGTGTAATTACATCTTCTTTCCTTTCAGCTTCTCTGATGTCTGCAATTTACGAGGAAAATAAGGATGAAGATGGATTTCTCTACATGACATACAGTGGAGAAAATACATTTGGTTTCGTTGAGCTTGGAAATTAATATCTCGATTGTAAATCTGACATTTCCTTGATCTCTACATGGACAACTAACTGTAGTTGTTGGTTTGCATTCCACATATAAAGTCAAATTTAATGTCCTCCTTGGAATTTACCTTATAATTTACAGATGGCAACCCTTGATCTCGTCTTATAGTGCCTTTCATATAAGTGGATCTTTCTATAATCAATTACTTTTCCTTTATTGTTATGAACCCAACCACGGCTGTTGCATCATTTGTCTCTTCAGTAATCGTTAATACTTACTGTTGATTTGGAAGAAAAGCCTATAGTTTAAGCATGGTCTTTGCCAGAAATTAATATGTTAACGTTATGACTAACATCACATCTTTGCTAGCAATTTAACTATTAGTAGCTGCTGATGTTCTCTTCCTTTTGTTACTTTTAAATCATGTAAAGAACTCCAAATGTCTGGTCCCATGTATATGGTCAATAAAGTAGACAACTATGAGGTCTCAGGTTCTGTTCTTAGTACAGACGTTGATCCCTGTGAAAGTAGTTGACCTGGATGCAATGATTAAAACAAGAACACCAAATGTTCATTAAATTCGTCCGTACAATATGTCCTAAGTTTCTCCTTTCTTTGCATGTTGCTCTAGTATTTAAGGTATATGCTTTGGACAAGATAAAAATTATGACTTATAATTAGTTACACTTTTTAGTGGGATACGGATTCACCCATATTAGAGAGATTTATAATCTGGAATTACCATCTGATTGCATACATATTCTTTACACCATCAAGTTATCAGTGCCATGGAACTTAAACTCACCCAGAAACAAGCTAAAACTAAACAAGTCGAGATATAAATGAAGCATACATCTACTTTGAAGGCTCTAAATAGACATGTTTGATCTGAAATTCTCTTACAGAGAAAGACTTGGATTATCTTTAATCCTTTTCTATTTCATGAAATGGACGAATTTTTCTTCTGGGATTTGCTCCTAACCCATTTGATGAATGTGGAAGGACCATTTTTCACCTTTTGTGCACCAGCCACTGCCACTGCTTTGACTTTGCCAATTCCTGCTGATGATGAAGTAGTGGCTTTCTTGTTGTTTCCATTGTCTTTGTTGCTGTTATAATAGCTGTCATCTTCATCCATGGCACCTATCCCCCCCGCACCCCATTGATCTGCCCAACTTGGTCCATCAGTAGCCATAAATCCTGTCAACAACCAAATAATCAAGAAACTCTTAACCAAATTAAACTAAAAACAAGACAAGATGATTTTGTAAAGAACAAAGAAAAAACAGAGAAGGGGCTGAGGATTTTACTTATTAGAGCTTGTTTGAACTAGTGAAACTATTAAGAGAAGATCTAAGGTTATAGGATGTCTCTTAAACTTGTGTGTTCCTTTTATAGAAAAGACTTGCTAGCTTACTCACAAGGTTACTTTCTCTTGAAGCAAACATTATTGGGAATTATTAGTTTATTCTTCTTTGAGGAAAAGGTTCTCTATCATCACCTACCTACCTACCTTGTGAATGGTTATGTATAAAAGTAGAAATTAGTGGATGAAGTGGAGGATTTAGTTAACCAAAAGTGAGAGTGATACTTTGGCTTTTCCTCATATGGCAAGCACTTGCTACAAAATTGTTGTCCTCCCCTCAACCCCACAAACCACAAAATGCTTGCTTCCTCATCTAAATTTTGGATTGAGGTGATACATATTGTGTTAAAGTGTTAGTCATATTAGCAGAATTAAATATGTGAACTAAATAGTGTCTACTCTTCAATGTGTTGGTTCAACTGTCAAACTGATAGTCATTGAACTACAAATTTCATTCAAAGCTGGAGTTGTTGTAATTCAAACATTATTGGATACTTCATATATATGTTACTAATTCTCTCTTCCAAATAACCATCTGATTGTTTAGTCGACTTTTGTTGTTCCAGATAAAATTCTACAAGCATGAGAAGTTTTTGGAACGAACTCTGTCATTTATACAATCAAGTGAAAATTAAGTTTGAGAATTTCCATAATAACATTCATTGATTTGAGAGGGAGAGGAAAGAGGCCTATAGTAAAGTCTTTCATTGACATAAAATTGATGTCAAAATGATTGGATACCTAAAGTCTGAGGTATTGGAGAAAAAACCCAACCTCTATATAACAGCACTATTAACCAGTTTCCACCCATTTTGACGTCTTAAATCATGAATGGCAATTGCTAAATATTGAAAAATATAAACAAGTCAAATATCTTGGCTTTGTCGGAAAAAGAAAAAGAACAAAGATGTCTTTGCTTTGGGCAACAACTATTATATGCTTAACCCCACAACAGCCCTTCTAACATGGCCTTTTGTCACACCATTGTACTTACTGTATGATTGATAAGAAACTCAACTTTTATCACGCAAGACATTGATTGACATTTATACTGAGCTTCCACCTTCTTTTGAACCCAATGATGAACTTAGATCCCAAGTCAAAGCACTTCATGAAAAAACTTACTATTACCATTCAATAACTGTGTAAAGATGGTATACATTCTACGATTAGATTGAGAAACTTAGTTCAATGACCACTGTGAGAATTGAGAATCCAAGGACAAGAGTTTAGGAGATTCAAAGTTAGATTCTCCCTAATATCTACAAACTATATTAGAAATTAGCAAGTGACTGGAAAAAAAAAACAGAGTAGTTGATCAATAACATTCGATGTTAAAAGAATTAACTACTAGTAATACGATCACTTAGTTTTCCTAGTAGACTTAGATTTCTTCAATTTCCTATTTTTCACATCAAAACTACTCCAACTATAACCAACAGGTATTGCAAATGGATCTGCCTGTTGTGCTCCATTACAGCTCTGCTGTGGCATCTTTCTATTGCTCCTCGAAAGCCACGATGATGATGATGAAGACGACGATGAAGGAAGGGAATGGTAATTGTTTCCTGAACTTTCATCCTCACTGTCACCATGAAGAAGGTGCCTTGGACTTGAAAATGGAGTGTAGAACTGTTCAATTGGTTGTAACTCAACAAATTTCGTGAATGTGATTACGACCCTCACTGTTGGGACAACTGGTATTGCCAACTGTCAATAATATAGCAAATTGTAATTAAATTGGGGTCCCAGGAAGGTTCTTTGCGTTGAACACTAAGAAAAGTGTCACAGGAGCTGAAGCATAACAGACCAGCTAAGGTCTTTATAAGGCTTGTGCATGAAAAGAAGAAATAAAGAGCCAAAAAACAGAAACACAATATCAAATGCTTTCATCAGAAGAAATGAGAGTCTCGTGGGACCTCAGGATTTCAAAAAGTTAAATACCAATTTTAACCCTTACCTTTACTGGAAATGTCCCCGGAGGGAACTTGGTGGTTAACAGCTCTCTCATTCGTCTAACGGCTTTGACTTTGTTGGCTAATATGTCAAGTAACGGCAGCAACTCCTCCGTCTTCAACGGAAACTGCTCCGTTAACCAAACGGACGGTTTTAGGCTCTTCACATATTCCTTCTCTTTCGTATTAGGAGGCGGTGCAACCGGTATCGCCGCTGCTCTCCGACGTGGTTCAGGTATAATGTCGACGCTTTTTCGAGAAACAGTAACGAAATCCCTTTCCTCTCGAGTGAAACTGCTGTGACGTCTTTGTTTGTTACTTTCTCCGATGGAGGCAGAGGCGGTAGAGACGCTAAACCGTGGATTCTCTGCGACTAGGAAACCATCTTCGGAATCCTCTTCTAGTTCCAAATCTAACGGCAGAATTTGTTCGCTTTCGGCTCCGGAAATTTTCCGCGATCGGAAGCTGAAAACAACATTATTCACATCATAAACCCTGGCTTTCCATTCACCGACGTTCTCCGTTTTGTCTTGCCCTCTCCAATTTGTACGACCAACTAATGTGGATTTCGTCACGTCCATTCCAGGACGATACACACTTGTTTGATTACAGAAACCTGCAACATCGGAATCGCTCAAAGGAGAACCAGCATTCTCAAAGGCATCATACATTTTACGGTCATCGTGGTTCAAAACTAGCAATGAACCAGCCGGAATATCAGAATTCCGGTCACCGTCACCGAGAAAGAGAAAACTCTGATTAGCTCGCTGAACTTTCAAGCCGTCATAACCGGCTAAAGATGTATCTGCTCGAAGATTACCATCGCATTTCCAGATCTTATACGTATCAGAAGGCGCAATTTTTCCAACGAAGGGAACAATAGAACTCTCGAAATGGAAAGAAATTTCCATGTAGAAGTCACGCATTCTGCGGAGAACAGCAACAAGGCGAGGTAGACGGCGGCGCCACTTGTACCAAGCACCTAAATGATGGTGCTGTACTAGAATTGAAACGACGTCGGAGCATCTCCGCATAATAGCTTCCTGTAGAGCATTCCAACCAGCAGCATTCTGAAGCGAAATGTCAGCACCGGCAACGGCAAGCGTCTGAGCAGCGTACACGTCATTCAGACGGACGGCGAGGTGTAGTGGAGTTTCTCGTTTAGGGTTGTCACGGCGGTCAAGTACGGAGGCGATTTTCTCAGCGATTCGTTCCTGAGCAAGCGAGTCGGACTCGGTTCGTATCTGAGTTGGATCAGCTAGTCGAGGAAGAGAAGCGACGAGTCTGCTTAGAGTAGAGTGATCTCCTAAAACGACGGCGTAATGTACAGGGCTATGAGTGTAATCTTCTGGTTTTATGGTCGTCGCCGGTGATGTTGTCGCCGGTCTCGACATTTTACATGAAATTGAGAATTGGGAAAGCAGATTTTGTTAGGGGTAACTAAGTAGAGGAAAGAATGGAGTGTTATTCTGGAATGGAATGTTATTGAAGAACGAGAAAGGTAAGGGCAAAGTGGTCCTTTTAGGTATGGGCTTCATGGGTACATTTCTTCACAGAAAGGGGAAGTAAAGAGGACGATTCAGACGCTGTGATCATTAATTTTTCAAAATTTGAAGGGAAAAACTTTTTTTTTAAATAAGAACTTCATTTTAAAAAAAAATATATTATTTGACATACCTTTCTTTTTGTTCCATTCTAAAATAAAATATTATTTTATTATAAATAAAAATTATTTATCTTGATAAAATGACTTACAATCACACAAATATATAAGAAATATTTTAGATTACAAATTTTAAAAGTCCTATTTTTTTTAAAATAATATGTCAAATTAAATGGTGTCACATAAATCGAAATATTGGAGGTAATTTTCTTAAAGGTATGTTAAGAAAGTTACATGATGATTGAAATTAGTATAATTAACTAATTATTAGGATAATAATTAGAGATCGTTTGTTGTGAGGAATAAAAATAAATAGTGATGGAATAAAAAAATAGTGAAGGGATAAGATTTTGATTTCTTATTTGATTGTATAGTTTGGGATAACTTATCCCATAATTTATACCATAGTGATGGGATAACTTATCCCAGAATAACTAATTTATCCCAGGATTAATAATTCTGGGATAAATTAGTTATTCTGGGATAAGTTGTTCCCAACCATAGGGTAGAGTAATTATATAACTAAGAATTGCAATAACCTCTTTGTTTATCACAATATAATTACAAATAATTATTAAATATTTAATATATATCACACCAAACTCCTCTCATCCTAATTAATTATTTAGAATAAGTGAAAGAACGTAATTATGCTCAACTACATCGATTGTGGCGTTCGAAAAAAAAGAAGAAGGTGATAGAAGTAGAGATTAGGGTAATTTAGTCTTTGCGTAGAAGTGGGCAAGTACTGTTTTAGGGCAATAGGCACGGCTTTTATGGATACTTTATCTGAATTACGGGGATAGAATATTAATATTTTATTCTTAGTTTCTCTGCGCCTTCTCTTTTGTCCTTCACTACACTTTCCCAGTTTTTTTGTTAATATAAATAAACTCCAACAACTGACTCAAAATTTCCTCTCAAGGGAATTTAGATGAACCAACCCCCATTAATTTTGTTTGGCTAAGTGTAAATTTCAAGTTAATATCCTTTTCTATTTATTTGGAAAAATATTTCAAGCAATCAAACTTCGAAAAATTTGGTTCATCTATATCATTTTCATTTGAGAAAAGACTTATTTATACAATTAATTTGTAAATTTAAAATATTTACAATTTTACAAAATCATTTTGTACACATGGTCAATTATGCCATGGAATTCGGAAGAAAAAAAGCTTATTTATATCATCCATTAAAAGTTTGACTCATTCATGTTATTCTAATTAATAAATAATGACATGGATGAGTCTTTTCTCAAACGAAATGACATAAATGAGCTCAACTTTTAAAGAATAACATAGATAAACTTTTTCTCAAAGTTCAATAGCATATATGAGCCTTTTGCTATAATTCTTTTTCATATAAAGATATTTTGACCTGTCAACACAATATTTATCATTAGCTAATTATTGTTTTGTTATCCCAAACTTGCCTATTCATTTTAAGCAATACTTTTGAACATATATTTTTAATTTCCATAACTTACAATTCCCCCTCTAAATAGAAGGAAAAAGAGCACAACAGAGGTTAATTTAAGGTAATATATGTAGTATCATATGCCTCCTCACTTCTCAACTAGTGGTAAATTCAACTATAAATTTACGAGTTCAGCAGAACTTAATGTTTCTGAGTCAAACCACATTTATATGTGCAACATACAAGTATAGGTAAACCTCTACTTATATTTCAAAAATCATAACATAGAAATATTGAATTGAGATGTGCTGAAATTGGTTGAGTTTGCTTTATTTGATATTCAACAAATATCTTCAATCTTTATGACGTACCAAATAAATCAAAAGGATGGTGCATAGTTGAACTTAATAAAGAAGATTGAAAAGGTAACTAAAGAGATGAATGGTCGGTAGGGCATAGTGGGCTTTCTTGTACTTGTATCTATAAGCAGACTATGTTATTTCTGTAATTCAATGGTAGTGCAGAAAAAATTAAAAAATTAAAATATTTAAGTTTACAGAATTGATTGTGTATTCTTAAAGTATTTAATCTCCTCATTGTACTTGAGATTGTGGTACACTTGGAATAAAATAGATAACTATTATAAAAGTAGTGATACTTCAAATTTTTGTAACTTCAACGAATGCAAAAAAACAACAGATTCACACGCAGACTCAACTTTTTATGTAAGAAAATGTATGTAGAAGAGAAGGAAAAATTAATGTCAAAAATTGAGAGGAAACTTCTCTGTTTATAAACAATAATGGATGTGTATTCATCTCTTCTCAGAAAAGGAAAATCTTAAGACTTATTAAATAAATTTTATTCAAAATTTTTATCTATCAATCGCATCATTTGTCGTAGCCGAGCGAGCAACGATGACGACGGCACAAGGGGTATCCTCTACTTGATTCTTTAAGAGCTAGAGAAAATATTTCTTAATATAAGGACAAAACTTTTTCTCCATTATACTAATGACAGAGAAATGACTTTTTATTTTTCTTTACTTGATTCTTGGTTTTTGGTTTCCCACATATCCTTATTCTTCGAATTTTCACCCCTTACTTAAACCCACCAGACTAGTCAAGAGATTATAAATGAATTAATGCGCCATGGCATAAATATGATGATGTTTTTCCTTTAATAAATTATAATCTAAATTAATCGAAAATAATGAATATTGAATATCATAGGATTATAAGCAGAGGTAAAATAGCAAAGAGAAAGGGAGGTGTCTGGGTCAAGCAGGACAAAATCTAAACTGGATTTTCCAAATCACAAGACAATTATTATGGATGAACCAATATAAAGCGGTTAACTTTGATTTCTGTGCAAATCTCATGAATTTGTGTGCATTTTCATTTTACAACTCAGATTTCTTTTTTGACTACAATACATTTTCTTCCTTTTTAAAAGAAAGAATTCGACCGTGTTGCTTTATTTTACCGTTAAATTTGGAATTGAAAGAAGTGAACTTCACAAAAGAAACATAAACACCCTAAATATACAATATACAATCAGCACATATAATTTAAGCATGTTATTTACTTAGTTAATTATCGCACAATGTCATGAAACATAACATGATGGTGTAAAGTACTATACATGGTTAATATGCATATCTTAAAAAGTTAGACGAAATAAATAGATATCGATTATGATAACAAGATTTGATGTTCTTTTAAAATTTTGAATGCAAATAGAGCATTAAGGGGTCGTTTGGTTGGGAATAACTTATCCCAGGATTAGTTATCCTGGGATAACTTATCCCACCATGGATATAGGATAATTTATCCCATCACTATAGTATAAATGATAGGATAAGTTATCCCAAATTATGCAACCAAACAAGAAACCAAAATCTTATCCCTTCACTATTTTTAATCCCATCACTATTTTTTTTTATCCCTCACACCAAATGATCCCTAAGGGTTATCCCAGCCTATCCTGATTTCATTAAGGGATTGTTTGGTTGGAAATATGTTATTCTAGGATATATAAGTAATTCTAGGATAAGTTATTCTACCATATATATATATATAGGATAACTTATCACATCATTAAGACAAAAATAGTGGGATAAACAATCCAAGAATTATCTAATACCTCCAACTAAACATGGGATAAAATAATTCTACATTTTATCCTGCATTATTATATCTTATACCTCACACCCAAACGAGCCCTAATGGTTCAAGTTAGGATTGGAAGATGAAATTAAAGGGTGTTCGGAGCAGCCCCTATTCGTTAATTAAGGAATTTAATTAAGTGACCTGTTTTGATGATATTAAACTTCATTTTTTTGGGCATAAAAATTGATTATAAAATTATGGTCGTATAAAATTAATCCTTTAACAACTAGCTTTTTCCCTGTAGCTAGTTTACTATGTCTATTTGATTTATGATTTGAGGTTTTAGATTAGATTAGGCTACTAATAGTGTTAAAAAAGTGGGGCAAAACTACTTATTAACTACACAAATATTTCTATTATATTTACTAATACTCTCTATAGCTTAAAATAATTACATATTTTCACTAATTAACGATCGCGAGAGGAGAAAAGTGAGCGACATAGGACGGAGGTGAGCGAGAATATAAATATTGTATTCATATACATGAAAATAACACTACATCAAGCATAAATGTTTCGTTTTATCTATCTATTTTTAGTAACTTAAGAGATACTAACTACATAGTCAAATTTAGAGTTTCAAAATATCACCAATAAAATATATGTTTAATAATAAAATATCTTAAAATATGTGTAGGATCAATATGGACAAATAATACGAAACGAAGGGAGTAGTTGGACCACCATATTTGGGAGCAAGAATGCATTTTAATTTCTGTAACAACTAACAAGTAATGATGGTGCTCTACCATCTTTCACATTTATTAGTATCTAAATGTTGGTATTTAGGAAAAGCATTCTTTATCCCTCTCTTTAAATTGTTTGGCAAAAGTGAAACAAAAGTATAACAATCTGATTTGGTCCATTCCTTTCTATTTTGGAAGAGTTGAAAATTTCTTTTCTATAGTAATTAATTGATACTCTCTTCATCTATCTTTATTTTTCGTTATACTATTTTATAATGTTCAATAATATTTATCTAAATAGTATTTATTTTTTAATGTTTAAATGACTTATATTTAATAAAATTAATTTGGTAAAATGATTTCTATTATTTATTAATTTTTAATTTATATGCTAAATCAATAATAAACGATTATTATTTTACAAAGCGAGTACAAGGATGCTCTTTTGTGGATATAGCTTTGATCCATCACCTTTTGACTCATATTAAAAGTAGTCTTATGTACGGAGTGGGGCAAGGAGTAAGCATTCCTTTCATAGTATTCCCCAAAAATCATTAAAAGAAAATAATTAATGTATGCAAAGCTTTAGGTAATTTAATTTGCTGTTTCAAAATACTGTTGGAATTGTTGTGAAGATATAGTTTGTCGATTCAATCTATCAATTTTGAAATGTTGAATTAATTTCAGTAGACATCTTATTTTACTATATTTTAGTACTCCGAATTATAACGTGCATTAATACTTTTTTATTTTATTTTTTTAATAGAGGAGTCATTCAAATGGTAAGCATCATCCACTTTCACTTCTAAGATTGTGAATTTACTGCTTTGTTGCGCAATTGAAATTAGAGTTATGTTTTATTTTTCTAAATAAGTTGGTGTATAAAATGTTGCTCCTCCAATGCTAATGAATTATACACACTGTTTCAATTTGTTTGTTTTACTGTCCTTTTTAGTCTATTTTTTTTTTAAAATATCCTTTTTATTTTTTTGAAATTTTATTTAAATACCAATACATATTTTTAATTTGAAATCATAGTCTTATTTACTTTATTTAATGAAGACAATTGAATTCGTTGCAACATAAGCGTTTGTAGTCCAACGGTTAGGATAATTGCCTTCCAAGCAATAGACCCGGGTTCGACTCCCGGCAGACGCAATTCCTTTTTATTTTAAATATTTCTTTGATTTTACTTTTTGATACTGCAATTAGCAGTTAACTTTCCGATTGTAGTTTTCCCCATAAAATGTAGGGGTGTGCAAAAATCGATAAACCGAACCGATAAAAACGTTATTGGGTTATTAGGTTATTGGGTTTTTAATGATTTTAAAAAAAAAAATTATTGGGTTATCGGTTCGTTATCGGTTTTTACTATTGGGTTTTTGGGTAAACCGATAACCCAATAAAATTATTATAATTTGCTATTTTATCCCTTTGTAAATATTAAATGTTACGAATT
>JBCEWC010014811.1:0-14129 GCA_038996855.1 Solanum aculeatissimum
GTGATGGCATCAAGGTTGATCCTAAGAAAACCAAGGCGGTAAAGGATTGGCCTAGACCTTTGACACCTTCGGATATTCATAGTTTACTTGGTTTGGCCGACTATTATCAAAGGTTTGTTGAGGGGTTTTCATCTATAGCATCTCCATTGACCAAATTGACTCAAAAGAAGGCCATGATTGTGTGGTCTAACGAGTGTGAGAAAAGTTTCCAAACTTTGAAGGATCGTCTTACTTTGGCTCCGGTTTTGACTTTGCCTAATGGTTAAGATGGGTTTGTGGTTTATTGTGATGCCTCTCATATTGGTTTGGGTTGTGTGCTCATGCAAGATGGTAAGGTAATAGCCTATGCTTCCCGATAATTGAAAGTGCATGAAAGGGGTGTATCTATAATATTATGCGGGTTAGATATGTCGAGTGTGAGTTACCTAAGCTTGAATCAGTTTTGATGGTGAACTAATTTTCTGATGTGTTTCCCGAGGACTTGCCCGATATCCCTCCCGATAGAGAAATATATTTTGGCATAGATCTCCTTCCAAATACTCAACCTATTTCTCTTCCTCCTTATCATATGTCCCCTGTGTAATTGAAAGAATTGAAAGATCAATTGAAAGATTATCTAGAATAGGGTTATATTAGGCCGAGTATTCAACTTGGGGTGCTCCCGTGTTGTTTGTAAGAAAGAAGGTTGGGTCACTCCGAATGTGTATTGATTATCGGCAATTGAACAAGGTGATCATTAAGAATACGTATTCGTTGTCTAGAATTAATGATTTGTTCGACCAACTTCAACGAGCTACTCATTTTTCCAAAATAGATCTTTGTTTGAGTTATCACCAATTAAAGGTAAGGGAGTGTGACATTCCTAAGATGGCCTTTTTTACTCGTTATGGTCACTTTGAGTTTGTGGTGATGTCCTTTGGGTTGACCAATTCACTGGCGGTGTTTATGGACCTAATGAATCGGGTGTTCAAATCGTTCCTTGATATTTTTGTGGTAGTCTTCATTGATAACATCTTGATTTACTCCCGTAGTAAGCAAGAACATATGGGTCTCTTGAGATTGGTTCTTCAAACATTGAGGGAGAAGTAATTGTATGCCAAGTTTAGTAAATGTGATTTTTTGTTGGGAGAAGTTTCTTTCCTTGGACATGTGGTGTCCGGTGATGGCATTAAGGTTTATCCTAAGAAAATCGAAGCGGTGAAGGATTGGCCTAGACCATTGACTCCTTCAGAAATTCAAAGCTTCCTTGGTTTAGCCGGTTATTATAGAGGGTTTGTCGAAGGGTTTTCCTCTATAGCATCTCCATTGACTAAGTTGACTCAAAATAAGGCTAAGTTTGTATGGTAAAATGAATGTGAAAAGATTTTTCAAACTTTGAAGGACCAACTTACATCGACTCTGATCTTGACCTTTCCTAATGGATTAGATGGGTTCATGGTATATTGTGACGCGTCGTGTATTGGTTTGGGTTGTGTGCTTATGCAACATGGTAAGGTGATAGCTTATGCATCCCGATAATTTAAGGTGCATGAACAAAATTATCCAACCCATGATCTTGAGTTGGCGGCATTATTTGTATGGGGTTCATGTGGATGTCTTCACCGATCACAAGAGCTTGCAATCTCTGTTCACTCAAAGAGACCTTAATTTGAGACAAAGAAGATGGTTGGAACTTCTCAAAGACTATGATATGAGTGTCCTTTATCATCCAAGAAAAGCTAACGTTGTGGCGGATGCCCTTAGTAGACTTTCTATGGGATGTGTGGCTCATGTGGAAGAAGGGAAAAAGGATATAGTGAAGGATGTGCACCATTTGGCTAGATTGGGTGTGAGGTTGGCCTAATCCGACAATGGTGGAATGCTTGTTCAAGGCGGATCCGAGTCTTCCTTGGTAGTTTATGTTAAGGAGAAACAAGACTTAGACCCTTCCTTGATAGAGTTGAAAAAGTTGGTTGCCGATGGAAATATTGAGGTTTTCTACCAATGGTGGAATCCTTGTTCAAGGAGGATCCGAGTCTTCCTTGGTAGTTGATGTTAAGGAGAAACAAGACTTAGACCCTTCCTTGATAGAGTTGAAGAAGTTGGTTGCCGATGGAATGATTGAGGTTTTCTACCAAGGGGGAGATGGTGTGCAATGATACCAAGACCATTTGTGTGTTCCAGATATTGATGGCTTAAGGGATATCAACATCAAAGAGTCTCATAATTCTCAATATTCTATTTATCCGGGATCTACCAAGATTTAGCAAGATTTGAGGGAGTTGTATTGGTGGCATGGTATGAAGAAGGATATTGCCAAGTTTGTGCAAAAATTTCCTAATTGCCAACAAGTAAAAGTGGAACATCAAAGGCCTGGTAGTTTGACACAAGATATCGAAATTCCTACTTGGTGGTGGGAAGATGTGAACATGGACTTTGCGGTTGGGTTTCCCCGTACTCATAGGTAATTTGATTCCGTAGGGGTTGTGGTTGATAGAATGACTAAGTCAACTCACTTATTACCGGTTAAGACTACCTATAGCGTCGAGGAGTATGCTAAGGTGTAAATTCAGGAGTTGGTGAGATTGCATGGTGTGCCAAGGTCTATTATATCGGATCGTGGTACTCAATTTACTTCTCATCTTTGGAAGTCTTTTCAAAAGGGACTTGGTACTAAGGCCAAGTTAAGCACCGCATTTCATCCTAAAAAATATGGGCAAGATAAAAGAACAATTCAAACCTTGGAGGACATGTTAAGGGCTTGTGTGTTGGAATTCAAGGGAAATTGGGATGATTATCTACCTATCATTGAATTTGCTTAAAACAATAGTTTTCATGCTAGCATTGATATGGCTTCGTTTGAAGCTTTGTATGGTAGGAGATGTAGGTCTCCGGTTGGTTGGTTTGAAATGGATGAGGCGGCCTTGTTAGGCCCACACTTGGTTGTTGAGGCCATCGAAAAGGTAAAGTTAATTAGGGAAAGGTTGAAAATGGCTCAAAGTTACCAAAAGTCTTATTCAGATATTAGGAAGAGGGATCTTGAATTTTATGTTGGTGATTGGGTGTATGTGAAGGTGTCCCCCATGAAAAGCATCATGCGTTTTGGCAAGAAAGGCAAGTTGAGCCCCCGGTATATTGGATCTTATGAGATTGTCGAACGGGTTGGCAATGTGCCTTATAGGTTGGACTTGCGTTTGGACATGATCTCCATTTATCCGGTATTCCATTTGTCCATGTTGAGAAGGTTTGTTGGTGATCCTAAAGCAATCACACTTTTGGATGGTGTGACGGTTGAGGAGAATTTGACCTATGAAGAGGTGTTGGATGAAATCTTTGATAGGCAAGTGAAGCGGCTTCGTAACAAGGAGGTAGCTTCAGTCAAGGTGTTGTGGAGGAACCAAGACGTGGAGAGTGCAACGTGGGAAGCGGAGTTGGACATGATGGAGTGATATCCCTATCTCTTACAATCTACTCAAGCCTAAGGTACTAGGTTCTATCCTTGTATGGTCCTAATTCTTTAAATTCTTGAGCTTCATGACATTGCATGCATACATGAACAAAAAAATGATTTAAATGATGTTTTTACATGAGTTTTGAAAGACTTTTAAAATGATGCATGATCCATTGAATGTTTTGATTGAAATGTCTCTTATGTCATTGTTGTCCTCAAGCCGTAGTTTTAGTTCATTCGAGGATGAATATTCCCAAGGGAGAGATAATGTAATGACCCTAAAATTTTAGAACTTCGTAATGGTTGATCAAGGCTAGTATTAAACTGGTCGTGGTTGAATTTTTGCTGCCATGGGTGGTATTTAAGTGGCCGAATTCAAAAAGGATCGTTTAATGAAGTTGTGAGGCCGGTTGGGCAGTGTACTTTGGGAAGGCATATCTTTTTGTACTGGATGAATTGCGTGGACTGTTATATATCAAATCAAAGCTCTTTGAATTATATTTGTAACGCAACTAGTTTCACTCAATTGGGAGTTTGCAGTGAGACTGCCCGTAATTGGAAGAACGCTGGGAAAAGGTTTTGGAATTGGGCTAAGGGCTGGACCACGGACCATTTGGTGGTCCAGGGTCCATGGGTGTGCTCGTGGGTTGGTCCAGTGGACTCGTGGATGCTAGGGCCTAAGACATGTACCAATTATGGACCCACGGACCACCTCACGGTCCGTGTGACCCTTCACGGCTGGTGAGGGGTCCCATGAAGTGATGCAGAATGTTGTCCATGGTTCAGGGCTGGACTCCGAACCAAGTGATGCTCCACGGACCAGTACACAGTCCGTGTGCAGCTACACAGCTATACAAGTTGAAGTCAAGACCAAGTGAAGTCTCACGGGCAGGTACACAACCCATAGACCAGTAAACGGGTACTGTGTGCCTTCCGTGTGACACTGTCTTCAGTGATTTAGTCTGTTTCATTAATGGTTAATTCGTAATTTAGTTATATCCTATGCCTATTTTAGGCTTTCTAAGGTCTCCTAACTCCCCTAAATCAAACCCTAATCCCTTTTCATCCATTTTAACACTTTTGAATTCATTATAAAATTCTCTTAATCCTCTTGACCTCCATTGATGAAAGCATGAAGAAATTTGGGGAAGATCATCCTTGTTTTGAAATTATCAAATTCTCTTGACTAATTTCAAGCTATGTGGGTTTGATTCATGGATTCTCTTTCATCCATGAAGACCCAAGAACCCTCCTCTTTAAATTATGATTTTTAGTATTATTTAATGTTGGGTTCTTTAAATTTTGAAGTATTTAATTGAATTGGATTGTGGGCCGTAGAAATTAGGTGATTTAAAGTTGATTTTAGTTTGAATTCCTTGAAGTTTCAATGGATTTGATGAAGGTCAAGTTATGCATGTCCCCTTTACTCTTTAATTATGCATGGATAGTATTTAAATGATGTTTTGAAGGTTGATTTAACTTGAATCTCTTGTGAAATACTTTTGATTTTAATTTAAAGTATGAATTCTAGTATCCATGATATTCTCATTTTTACTCATGGCATTTTCATGCATGATCATGTTTCCTGAAGAAGGTTTTGATGTGGGCTAATTCTCAAACATGTTTATGACTATGATTTTCAAACAGTATGGGTTATGAAAAGAATGTGATCAAATAATGTCTATGATATGGCTCTTTGAGCAACATGGGTGTTTACACCAACATGATATGACAAGTATGACAAGTACGAAGCTACTCTTATGCATAAAGTTTGACATGAAAGTTTGTTTGTCTTTTTAGCCCATGAAGCATGATTATGAATTGTGTTTGACTCTTGTAAAGTATGCATAAGAGTAATGAAAGTGATTTTGGCCTTTAAGCCCAAGTATGCATGATTTAATGTTCAAGTGTCAAGTTTTCATTTTACGAGCATATATATGTATACGTATTCTTGTGGGATGATGAATTAGTATTGAGAAGGATTGGAGTAGTAAGTGGGTTATCCCCAAGGGTCCCACATATTTCTCGAAATTATGTGCCAACATAGGTTGCTACAAAAATGGGAGGCTCATAAGGTATGCTTTGATATGATATGGTAAGATATGTTATGTTATGTAAATCCTTCCGAAATGGGTGACCCGTAAGGAAGGTGGCCATCACAACGAATTGGGAGGCCCGTAAGGTGTGATGTAGATTACCTTTGGCAAGTAATCTTCTTAAATCCAATAGGAGGCCTATTTGGGCAAGTTCATGTTGTAGCTAACATGAGTTTGGATGTAGGTTATGGTTCCATCCCCTCTATACTATAAGCATTATGGCATTCATTCATCATGATCATCATGGCATATTGATATAATGTTCTTTCTTATATTCTCTTCTATGTATGTTCCCTTGTCATGTAGGTTGTTATAGGTTCATGTGCACATGTATTTCGATGCCCACATACTTAGTACTTAATTATGTTAACCCATACTCTTTTCTACATGGTCTAACCATGTAGGGATCGACGACGACCTCTATCTACCGTTGAACGACGAGTGATCTCCTTAAAGCCTATTGCTTGTGGTGAGCCCTTTGTCCAAGGTCAATATCTACTTTCCTCTTCCTTGTATTTCTTTACTTTCTTTCGTTATGACTTGAGAGTGACCCCGGATTATGTCGAGGCCCCGCTCTATCCTATGTAGAGGCTATGTTGGACATGTTAGACTGTTGCACGTTGTGTTATATTTTATTGTGATATTATGATCTTGGGATTTATCTATGGAAAGTTGTTTTGATTATATTTATGATCATGTTATGGGATTGTGAATGTTGGGAATGTGCTTATGTTGGAAGTCCCCTAACTCGGAATGCCCTCATAGATTGAGTCCTACTTACCTGCCCCTTAGAAATACTTGCTATCTGCTATGTGATTCATGCTCATCCTATTCCCCACAACATCCCCATAGCTTGAGTCCAAAGCCCGTTTCCCCTAGAATTATGTGTTTACTTTCCGCGCTTCTGAACCGATGATGTGAGTGATGATACTATAATGGCTTGATCGAGATCCTTCTGGTTTTCCTTCGCCATATCATATCTAGGCCCCACTTCCAGGTCTTGTAACTGCAATACAAGGATAGTAGAAAATAACATAATCGAAGATAATGATAAATATAGCAATAGACAATGTTGCAATACATATAAAGTAAATGGATGTAGTGGCATCGCATGCCATGAATGAGGTGGATTCACTAACGTCGTACGACTAATGTACACATCTGTCAAGAAAAAGCTACCACATAGAACGCGGGGGCATCAACAAGCCATGTACTTAAATAAGTTAGGACGTAGCAGGCCTCCGATAGTACAGGTACAATATATGATGTGTGCATGTAAATGAAAATATATATAAGTATGGTGTGTGCATACTAAAGCCACATTAGAGTAAGATGTGTGCATACCTTAGAGAAAATTGAGTAAGTTGTGTGCATACTAATGCAACAATAGAGTAAGATAGGACATGGCTTATAAGTAATGATAAACAAGTACAACAGTCATAGCATCACAAAGGCTAGATCAAGACGATCAACGAATACCACAAGTCCATCAATAAGCCATATTAACATCCCTTCCTCATCAATGATCAATTCCCAACTATTCTAGACTCTGCAAGTCACAAAAATATGCTTTTGAGTCCCATAATAAGTCATGTTTAATAACAAGTATCCAAAAATTCCCTTCAAGGGCATAACAAGTCTCACATTATGATGGTAATGACCAAAGTGATGCATACCTCAAGTATTAAACTTAATTTATCGATAAGAATGCAATCTACTCAAATTTTGGCGTAACCGAGTTCACATACCAATCACAAAACTAACATAACAAGCAATTTACTCATGTATTAATGTACCTCTTCAATTACCACATGACATACTTAATAACTACAATTCCGTTCCAAAAAGGTTAGTCGAACCAACCTCAATGCCAAAACCACACTCGGACAAGCTTTTAATATACTCAAGCCTCCAAATGAACCTCAAATTGCCCAATCACTATCAAAATTTGATACTACACATCAAGAGGAGCATCTCGATACCTATATGGGCATGGTTTAGGCTTATGGGCTAAATGGTCAATTTTAGGGCTAAAATTTGAAGTTCCCAAATCTGAAAATTGACTTTAAAATCAACTTCTACATGAAAAATGGATTTCATGGGCAAAATTTCTAACAAAATCGAGTTCCAATCAAGTGATAAATCAATCTTCAAAGTTAAGAAATCATAGTCTAGAAATCTCCAATTTTGGACATTAACATCATGAATTTCAAGATAAAATCAACATAAAACTTATGATATATGATCAATATAATGTTAAAATCACTTGCCTAAAAAATTTCTTCGAAATTCTCTTCTCAAAATCGGCTCAAAAAGCTCCAAGTTCGTGAAAAGGACTAAAAATGGTGCTTCACGGGTTTAAAACTGTTCAGGTTTAAAAAGCTCTTCGCGATCGCAAGTGGGGTCTCGTAAATGCGGAGGAGAAGGGTCAAATGACCTCCACGATCACGCAGACTAACTCGTGAACACGGAGAACAAAGGAGGGGTCACTAGCATGCCCAACACTCCATGAATACGAGACTTTGCCCGCAAACACGGAGCACAACAATATCAAGACCTCCATGAATGTGGAGGCTTATTCGGATGCGGAGAAGAGATGTGCCTGCACCAGATAATAGAAAAAACCAACAACATCACAACTCAAATCAACTCGGACTAGGCACTTGGAACTCGTTCAAAATCAAGATTTCACAAACACTAAATGCATCCATACTAGAAATAGTGATCTAGACTCAACAAAATCTTCAAAAATTGACTTCAAGGCCTCCGTTCCACATTTACCAATCTGACTCGATAAAACTAGTTTTAAAACTCAAAATACCAAAACTCCACTCGGCAACTCCAAAAATTATTCTAAAACCATTTCTATCATTAGTTTCACCATCCAGAACTACTGGACCTATTGGAATTCCGATCTGAGGTTTTGATGTCCAAATGTTGACCAAAGTCAAACTTTGACTTAAAAATAACTAAATTCACAACATTGGGCGTAAAAAATTCATTTTAACTCTAAATTCAGCCTGTAGTTCAATTTTAATATTTTGGAACTGATGGAATCGACGGATCCTCAATCAAACACCATAAAGTCAAAATTGTACAAAAACTCGCTTTTTCAATAACTTAAGCTTTAAAAAAGTACCAAAATTCATTGTTATCATTTTAAAACTCTAGATTTCAGTTTCAATCATCCAAATAGTCAAAAATAGGCCCAAAGCAAGTTACAAATGGGTAAAATAATACTTTTTCACAAATAAGGCCAAAAATGACCAACTAGGTCATTACATCATTCACCACTAAAATTAATATTTGTCCTTGAAATAAAGAAAACAGGAGTACCTGAAGCCTGGAAAAGGCTAGGATATTTGGCCCGCATATCCGACTCCAACTGCGAATTAGCCTCATCAACAGAACAATGTTTCCACTGAACCTTCACAGAAGGTGTATCTTTAGATGTCAATATCTTAACCTATCTATCCAATATAGATATAGGATCTTCAACATAGGAAAACTTTGAACCTAACTCAACAGAGTCATGAGAGATCACATAGGGTTCATTTGGAATATACCAGTGAAGCATAGAAAAATAAAAAATAGGATGAACGAATGATTATCTCGGTGGTAATACCAGCTCATAGAAAACCTCACCAACTCTTCTCAAAATCTCAAATGAGCCAATGAATCTGGACTGAGCTTGTCGTTTTCCCAAATTCAACACACCCTTCATAGGTGAAATTTTTAGTCAAACATTATCACTATTAGAGAACCCCAGAGGTCTAGTCCTCTAGTTAGCATAACTCTTTTTGTGACTCTGAGTTGTCAAAAGCCTACCATGAATCAAATGGACTAATACATGTCACTCGAAGTTGGTCCACACTCAAAACATCATCAAAACCTGAGTCAAACTATCCAATAAGTGATCTATACCTCCAGCCATATAAGGTCTCAAATGGTGCCATCTGGATGTTAGAATGGTAACTATTACTCTATGTGAACTCTACCAAAGGTAGGTGTTGGTCCCATCGGGCACAGAAATCAACCAAAGAAGCCAATAGAATATCCTCCAACACCTAAATAGTGCGCTCAAACTAACCATCTACCTATGGTGGAACACTAAATCAAATCCACGATAGTACCCAAACAACAGTTTAGAGCCCACCAGAAGTGAGAGGTGAACACAAATCTCAGGTATACAACCTAGTCAACTACTCCACACTACAACTAGTCTTCATCGATAAGAAGTGAGCTGACTTGGTCAAATGATCAACCACTACCCAAACTGAATCAAACTTACTCAAAGCCATGGGCAAACATGTAACAAAGTCCATAGTCACTCTTTCCCACTTCCATTAGGAAATGGGAATCTTTTGCATTGATCCACTGGGCTTTTGGTGTTCATACATGATTTGCTAACAATTAAAACCCTTTTCCACAAATTCAACTATGTCCTTTCTCATCATGAACCACCAATAATGTTATTTTAGGTTATGGTACATCTTAGCTATGCCCGGGTGGATGGAATACCTGACACAATAGGCCTCATAAAGAATTAGTCTCACTTAATCTCCAACTTTGGGTACACAAACTCTACCATTTATCCTCAAAACACCAACAAACTCAATAACATTTGTCTTGTCTTCACCCCCTAACTCTTTATCACAAATTAATCACATATCTGATCAAACAAGGAAGATCTAGCGTCAACAAAAGCCAAAATACTATGGAGAGGAGAAATATCCAATCGAACTATCTGTCTAGCTAGCGACTGAACCTCCAGGGCTCGGGGCTTCTCTTTGATGCTCAAGAATGCCAAACTCCCCATATTAGTAGCCTTTTGGCTCAGGCATCTGCCATAACATTTTCCCTCTCTAGGTGATATAAAATAGAGATATCATAGTCCTTAAGCAACTCCAACCATCTACGTTGTCTCATATTCAAGTTAGGCTGAGAAAAGATATATTTAAGACTCTGGTGATTGGCAAAGATCTCATAATGTACCCCAAAAAGAAAATGTCACCATAACTTCAATACAAATACAACCATAGCCAACACAAAGTCTTGGGTAGGGTAGTTTATTTTGTGCACTTTCAACTTTCTAGAAGCATAAGCTATCACCATCCCTCTTTGCATCAATACACCAGCCAAACCCCTATCAGAGACATCACAATAGACCATAAATGGTACTCCCTCCTTGGGTAAGCAAGAATAGTTGTTGAAGTCAATAAATCCTTGAGCTTTCGAAAGATTGACTCACACTCATCCGACCACTAAAAAGCCATAGCCTTCTAAGTCAATATAGTCAACTAGGCTACTATAGAGGAAAAATCCTGAAAAAACCATCGATAACACCCCATTAAACCAATGAAACTCTAAATCTCAATAACTAGAATAGACCTAACCTACTCACGCACGACTGCCACTTTGGTCGAATGAACCAGAGTACCCTCTTTTGATATAACATCGCTAAGAAATACAACTGAAACAACCAAAAGCTCACATTTTGAGAAATTAGCATATAACTGCTCATCCCTCAATCTCTAAAGTAAAGTCATCAAGTGTGAACATGATTGACCTGACTCTTAGAATAAACAAAGAAATCATCTATGAACACAATCACATAGATGTCCAAAAAGGGTTTGGACACTCGGTTCATCAATTCCATAAAACTTGTTGGGGAATTTGTCAACACAAAATACATAACTACGAACTCATAATGCCCTTAACAGGTCCTAAAAGTTATCTTTGAAATATCAGACTTTCAAACTCTCAACTGATAAGTGCCATACCTCAAATCAATCTTGAGAATACCAAGAAACCCTATAATTGGTCAAAAGGATCATCAATGAGAGGCAAAGGATATTTATTCTTGATGGTCACTTTGTTAAGCTGGTGACAATCAATACACATCCGCATAGTACCATCCTTTTTCTTCATAAATAATACAGGTTCACCTCAAGGAGACACACTCAGATGTACAAATCCCTTTTCAGAAAATCTTCTAGTTCCTCCTTCAACTACTTTAATTCAGTTCGAGTCATCTGATAAGGAGGAATAGGTATGGGCTTAGTGCACAACTTAACATCAATAGTAAAATCTATATCACAATCGAGAGGATCACTTGGCAAATTAGTAGGGAAAACATCCATAAATTCTCTAACAACATTGGTGTCCTCCAAATATGGAGACTCCTGAGCGACAACCCGAACATGAGCCAAATAAGCTAAGCATCCTTTCTTTATCATCTAGAAAGCATGCATATAATAAATAACACCCCAAGGATAGGATCTAGGTACTCTTATACACACCAACTGAGGTAACGCTTTGGCTAGTGGCTCACACATAATATCAATATTCGAAGAAACATAAGCCAATACTTAAGAATAAGTAGAGCCGTAATCAAATAAAACTAAAGTTTAATGGTGGCACAAAGGAACCATACCTGTGATAATTGCATCAGAAGTCTCTTCTTCAGCTCTATCTGAAATGACAGAACAAACTCTACGACCACTACTAGCCTATGGGCCTCTACGGGCTCCACCTATAAATGTGCCATGTCCTCCTTTGGTACCTCCCCTCATGCCCTAAGAGGTGTCTCTAGCTATTGGTACTAGGGTTGTATGACTTGGTTCAGATCCTGAAGCCTAGGTATAGGGTTTACAAAGAGGACATCGATGAGCTAAATGTCCAACCTCCTCACAATGATAACAAGCTCTAGTCTCCTGCCTTTAGATGGCTGCCTTGAAAACCCACCATGCCGGAGTGTGCTACCCGATTGTGCACGTCTGGATCTGTCAACACTATCAAATGTTGGAAGAGCTACTTGAATAACCGGCCTTGATTGTAACAACCCAAGACTTTCTGAACCTTGTAATGTTGTTTAAGGTCTGGTTTTAATCTATATTGGTTGGCTTGTGAGTTTTCCGAGTCTCTCTTGCATGACAGTCTTGGAAGAAATCGTATTGGCTAGGTTTTGCTTCACGTCTTATGGAAGTACAGACTTTAAATACCTATATCTCTTGGTACAGGATGCATTTTGTGGTCCACGACCTATCCAATTGAAGAGCTTTTAGTTATCTTCCTAACGAACTTAGTTTCACTCAATTCAGAGTTCGGATGTGGAATTTATGGCCTTCACAGTGAGACTGCCTCTGTAGAGGAGCATTCTTGAAAAGGGAAGAAAATTGTTGGCTAAGGCACTGCGTCATGGTAGAATTCATGGTCCGTTGGGAGGATCAAGACCCGTGATCCTGGTCCATGAGTTCCAGTGAGCAGTCAAGACTCTGGGCTAAGACTCCAAGCCAATTAAGGCTCCAAAGACCAACCCACGGTCCGTGTAAGACCTCACGACCCGTGAGCCTTGACCGTGTGAGTTCTAATGAGCTACCAAGGATCTTTGTTGAGGCCTTGAGTGAAAGGCTCCACGGACCAGATTACGGTCCGTGTTAAGCCTCACGGTTCGTGTGCCTGGTCGTGTTTTTTGCGTAAGGAGAATTTGGCTTTTGGCTAAGTATGGAATTTTCATGGGTAAAGTTGTTCCAAGAGTGACTTCATGGATGGGTCTCACGGACCGTGTGACCTCTCACGGTCCGTGTAGTTGACTGTATGGGAGACGTTTAGAATTTTTCTATCAGTTGTTAAATTAAAGGTCATCATTAAATGATGCCTCACGGCAAGGCTCACGGACCGTGAGTCACTACACGGTCCGTGTAGTGCACTCCATCAGTGACAGTTTCCAATTTTCTTCCTCGTTTCATTAATGATTTAATTGTAATTTTTAACTAATCCCAAGGTCCTTTTAGCATTTTTAAACCCTCCTAAACCCTTGATTTAACCCTATTCACTCCTATTCAATTCAATCTCTTCGATCCCCTCAATTTCTCTCAACTTGCTCTCCATCTCCATTGAAGACTAGCTTAGGAATCAAGGGGGAAATTTAATTCTTCTTCAAATTCTAATTGTTCTTCTTCATTAATTCACAGTATGTGGGATTGATTCATGGTACGCTTTTCAACCATGAAGACCCAAAATCCTCTTCTTCATATTTTATTACTTTTACTCTCTTTGAAATTGGGTCTTTTAATTTCTGGATGCTTTAATTTAATTGAGTGGTGGGCTATATTTTTCTGTTAGTTTTAAGATGATTTAAATTCAATTATCATGTTTTGTATTGGAATTATGAAGATTTGAATATGCATGGTCCCTTGAAAGTTTGTTCAAGCATGGGCAATTTAATTGTGATTTAGATTGGGATTTTCTCATCGATTTCAATTGAATTTTACATTGTGTTGTTGAATTAAGATTGAATCTCTATTGCCTATGCATTAATATCATCATTCATGACATATGCATACATGGAAGGATTTAATTGATCAAACTCTTGATATGGTTTGACTTGATTTTTGGTAAGACATGGGAATTGACTAGAATGTGATCACATGTAACAACCCGAAAATTGTTGAAACCTCTTATGATCGGTCTTGTATGATTTTATACTAGCCATGGTTGAAATGTGGTATCCACAGGTTGATATTAAGTGGCCGAACGCAAAATGGATCATTTTGGGGCCTAGAGAGGTCATTTGGACAGTGAGCTTCACAGAACCATAA
>JBCEWC010014812.1:0-14128 GCA_038996855.1 Solanum aculeatissimum
AGACCACCTTGTTATATTTGGGGAACTGTGTACGTTACATTCTTTACTTTCAATGCTTTATAATTCCTTTAGGTATGTAATATAAACGACTAGCTGATCAATGGTAAAAGAGGATGACCCATGCTAGGCATTTTAACCCCTGGGATGTTGTCCTCATGGCTATATAAAAAGGGATCAGCCCATGCTAGTCTTTCGCCCCTAAGCTGCCACCCTCAAACCAAGTGAGATCAACCCATGCTAAGCTCTTGCCCCTGGGCTGCCACCCACGCTGTGAACAGTGTTGAAATTATTCTTTAATACTTTGAGATTGTTACTTTGGTGGTCATGATGTTATTGAGATTTGGGACCATGTACCAGTGACGTAGAACATGCTAATAGCCTTTTGAGGCAGTACAATAATGTAAGGAACAAGTGTGACATTGACATGCCAAATAGGAGCTTAAATGACACAATTATCTTCACATATGTAAGTAAACTCATCATACTGGTATTTGGAAGAATAGCTACAGATTTAATAATAAACAACACGTTCACTAATGGAATAACACTTGGAAAATTCACTCGTTGACAATGACACGAGTATTGGATTCCATGCAAAAGAATATGGCATTGGATAGCCTTACATACCTTTTGTACGACCTTGTTTTTACATCGAAGTAACCTCTTTCCTTCTCAAATATTTATCTACAACAGAATGGATGATAAAACTAGTGTTACAAGCTAGCTAATAAACATGTACTGGCAGTTCAATCTTAGCCAAATAACATTCAGAAAATAATTCTTGACTACCACCTAAGGGTATTCTTTCAACCCTTCTTCCTCTAATTGCATTTGTGTAATACTTACTTCCGTATACATAATGTACCTCAGCTTGTTTTAGTTCCATAACACATCTACAACAATTCATAAGTTACAACATATGATGACTCCACACCACACACAATTAAGTAATGTAACATTGTAACCCCTCTCCGATACTTCAACACCAACAATTCACACCCTTTCCCCCCACTAACCAAACTGTTTTTAACACATTCACATACCCAAACAGCATCAAATCAATGGAGGGCGTGGGACCATAGCACCTGATCCTCCTCCCACGAGTTCCTATCAAACGTACGCTTAAAATATCGTACGTAACCTTAGGTCGACGAAAAATAAAAATGTAGCAGTAACATATTTCAATTCTTCTAACTCTCCCTTTTTACCTCAATTTCTTCAAGAACTTCAATTTCACTTCACACTTTGAACTAAACAAGAATCCAAAAGTCTCTTAATAATCAAGACAAATGAGCAGCACATAAAAGGAGATTTTGCCCTATACTTCTATTTAAGCATAAGTAACATGTTTTCCTTGTTGTTTATCATAAAAAAAAGCTCAATCTATAGGTGTTCTTACTCACCTTAACCTGCAACAAGAAGGGTTTTCTCAAGAACCCTTAAGGAGTTTCAAGGCTGTTGTTCCTTAGCTTTTGAGAGATAAAAGAAAGCTGGAGTTTATCTGACTTTTGTGTGTGTTAAAATGAGTAAAATGTCCAGCCATCCTTGGCATTTTATAAGCCCTTTTTGGCCCTTAAAATAATCTCTTTTGTACCTTCTCTTTTTGCTTCATTTCCAGCCACTAAATGGCCAAGTAGGTGATGCACCTAGTTAATTATGTCAAGCTGCTCAAAGGGTCAAACTAGGTGATGCATCTACTTCCCCTTATTAAGGTACTTAGCTTAGATACCTAATCTAATTACAGCTTTAATTAACTTGGTTGAGATGTCCAAGTAGGTGATGCACCTATTTGTCACCTATTAGCTTAATAAGTCCAGCAAGCAACTCGTAATGTTTACTCCATTTACCCAATCCTTGATCCCCCGCGTAGTATCTTAATATCTCACTTTAAACTTTAACTCAAATATCACTTTGTTATCCCGAATTTAAATGCTATCATTACGCTTAACTTAGACTCACACCCACTGAAATACATGGGACATTGCAACATCTCCGACCCAATTCAAATTACCCCCCATTCGTAGGAAAAACCTAGTCCAACACCAACATCGCAAGGCTGCATCAAGTGTTACATAAATAGTACTAGCATGTGGAAAATATGGGGTATTACAATAACTCAAAGAGCTTCAATTCGATAAGTAATGCACCACCCATTTCTATTTGTGCTAAGAGTTATGGCTAGTTAATGTCGACCCTCCCAATGGTTCACATATACAAACTTAACCAATGTGATTTTTTTGAACATGGCTACTTAAGAAAGACTTAGAGAGACAAATAAACAACCAAAGTAAGTTCAAAATCAGAGTTAACCATCTTCACAAGGTTTTAAAATTTGAGTTGTTACATTATCTCTCCCTTGGGTACATTCGTCCTCGAATGGGCTAGAACAAGGCTTGAAGTGCTTGAGCCAAACAAGAAATATTTCAACATAAATACATAATGCATCATTCATCATTTGAAAATCATAAAGTCATTAAAACTCATGTGGAACATCATTCAAATCATTTTCGTGCACATGTATGCATGTCATGTCATGAAACTCAAGGGATAGAGAATTAGGACCATTCGAAATGAAAAGAACCTAGTACCTTAGGCTTGAGTAGATTGGAAGAGATAGGGATATCTCTTCCATCATATTGGACTCCGCTTCCCATATAGCACCCTCCACACATTGATTTCTCCAAAGCACTTTAACTGAAGCCACATTCTTGTTACGAAGTCATTTCACTTTCTTATCAAAGATTTCAACCGACACTTTTTCATAGGTCGAGTTCTCCTCAACCACAACACCTTCCAAAGATACAATTGTTTTGGGGTCACCAACTAACTTCCTCAACATCAACACATGAAACACCGGATGAATAGAACTCATATCCAAAGGAAACTCCAATCTATAAGCCACATTATGGATTTGCTCGACAATCTCATATAGCCCGACACACTAGGGGCACAACTTATCCTTTTTACCAAAACGCATAATACCATTCATAGGTGAGACCTTCACATAAACCCAATCACCCACATAAAATTCAAGGTCCCTCTTCCTAGCATCCGAGTAAGACTTTTGGCTACTTTGAGCCGTTCTCAACCTTTTTCTAATCAACTTCACCTTTTCCATAGCCTCAACAACAAAGTTCAGGCCTATCAATGCCATCTCACCAACTCAAACTACCCCACCGGGGACCTACACCTCCTACCATATAATGCTTCAAATGGAGCCATATCAATGTTGGCATGAAAACTATTATTGTAGGCAAACTCGATAAGCGGTAGATGGTCATCCCAATTCCTTTCAAATTCCAATACATAAGCCCTCAACATGTCCTCCAAGGTCTGAATTGTCCTCTCGGCTTGCCCATCATTTTGGGGATGGAAAGCGGTGCTCACTTAACCTTAGTGTTGAGTCCTCTTTGAAATGATCTTCAAAAGTGATAAGTAAATTAGGTACCATGATCCAATATAATAGATGTAGGTACATGCAACCTAGTCAACTCCCGAATGTACAGATTTGCATAATCCTTAGCATCAAATGTAGTTTTAACCGGCAAGAAGTTAGTCGATTTGGTCATCCGGTCAATGATAACCCAAATAGAATCAAATTACTTCCGGGTACGGGGCAACCTAACCACAAAATCCATGTTTCAAATCTTCACACTTTCAAGTATAAATCTCAATATCTTTAGCTAAGCCACCAGGCCTTTTTTGTTCTACCTTCTCTTGTCGACACAATTTGGGCACTTCGACACAAACTTGGCTATGTCATAGTCCTTAAGTAGTTACAAAAATCTCTTTTGTCTCAACTTAAGATCTCTTTAGGTGAACACATATTGAAAACTCTTATGATCGGTGAAAACATCAACGTGTACACCATACAAGTAGTGCCTCAAAATCTTTAAGGCAAACGCCACCAATGCCAATTCATGATCGTGAGTTGGGTAGTTTCATACATGCACCTTTAATTGTCTCGATGCATAGGCTATCACTTTACCATGTTGCATAAGCACACAACCCAAGCTTATCTGAGAAGCATCACAATATATCACAAACCCATCTATGCCATTTGGTAGAGTAAAAATAGGGGCCAATGTGAGTCGATCCTTCAAAGTCTGAAAACTCTTCTCGCGCTCGTTCGACCACACAAACTTAGCTTTCTTTTGAGGTAACTTAGTCAATAGAGACGCAATAGATGGGAATCCCTTAACAAACATCCGATAATAACCAACCAACCCAAGGGAACCTCGAATATCAGAAGGGGTCAACAATCTAGGTCAATTCTTTACTGCTTTGATCTTCTTGGGATCAACCTTAAGACCATCACTAGACACTACATAACCTAGAAAATAAATTTCTCCCAATAAAAACTCATATTTACTAAACTTGGCAAATAACTTCTTCTCCCTCAAAGTCTAAAGTACTAACTTCAAGTGACCCATATGCTCCCGCTAATTTCGGGAGTAAATCAGGATATCATCAATGAAGTTGACCAAAACCCTTCCAAGGAATGGATTGAACACCCGAATCATAAGATCTATAAACACCATAGGAGCATTGGTCAAACCAAATGACATTACCACAAATTAAAAATGTCCATACCGTGTCCGAAAAGCTGTCTTAGGAATATCAAACTCTCTCACCTTCAACTGATGGTAACCTGAACGAAGCTCCTTGAAGTTGATCAAAAAAGTCATCAATCCTAGGAAATGGGTACTTATTCTTGATTGTTACCTTGTTTAATTGTGGATAATTAATACACATCTATAGCGACCTATCCTTTTTCCTTACAAATAGAACAAGAGCAACCCAAGACGAACTACTCAGCCTAATGAAGCCTTTCTCTAATAGGTCTTTCAAACTAATCTTTCAATTCTTTTAACTTACTCAAGGCCATATAATAAGGAGGAATGTAAATAGGTTAAGTATTTGGGAGGAGATCTATGCCAAAATCTATTTCTCTATTAGGAGGAATACCGGGAAAATCTTCAGGAAACATATCAGGGAATTCGTTAACCACTGGAATTGACTCAAGAGTAGGTGCTCCGTCTCCACGTCCCTAACCCTCAAAATATCATAGATGCACCCCCTAGAAATTATCTTTTGAGATTTGAGATAGGAAATAAATTGACCTTTAACAAAAGAGTCACTACCCTCCAATTCCAAAATAGGCTCATTAGGAATCTGAAATCTGACTTTCTAAGTCCTACAGTCAACCAAGGCATATGAAGCATGCAACCAATCCATGCCAAGAATAATATCGAAGTCAAACATCTCAAGCTCTACAACATCGTCGGGAAGGACTTTATGTAACATTGAGACAAGGGAACCCTGATAGACTTTTCAGGGTATTATGGACACACCCACGAGAGTATAAACAGAATAGGGCTCCCTCAAGGTTTTTGGACTCAAACCAAACTTAACAACCAACAAAGGAGCCACAAAAGATAAATTTGCACCTAGATCAAACAAAGCATAAGCATCAAATTCAAAAACATTTAACATACCCATCACCACATCCGAAGTCTCCTCCACATCCTAGCGTGCATGCAAAGCATAGAATCTATAGTTCCTGGGAGCATCTCGTGGAGGAACCCTCTGTTGAATCTATCCACCCAGAGCTCCCTAGCCTTGATCCTTTTTAGCAACTTTAGGACAATCGGAGACCATGTGGCCCATGTCACCACATTTGTAGCAAGCACTTGTATCTCTCTAGCACCTCCCAGGATGGTTCTTCCCACACCTATCACACTAGGGGACCATTGGCCCAGCCTCGACCTGTGCCTTAGGAGGAGGTACTCTAGCATTGGAAAATCTTGCATTAGAACCTTGGCCCAACTGAAAATGATTAAAACCACCACTACTCCTAGAGTTGGAGAACCCACCATTATACAAGGTCTTCTTAGAATCATTCCCCTCTTTTCTTTGAGCTTTTCTCCCTCAATTTGTTCAGCATAAGTCATAAGCCTGGAAATATCCATATCCCAAATAAGCTTAGCAGTATGACACTCCTTCACCACTAGATCAGAGACCCCAGAAATAAATTTGTGTATCCTTGCATGGAAAGTTGCCACTAGCATAGGAGCATACTTGGAGAACTTTGTGAACTTGAGAAAATAATCCCTCACCGTCATGCCACCTTGTTTGAGATTGATAAACTCGGTCATCTTGGCTTTCCTATGTTCACAAGGGAAGAAATGATCTAGAAAGGCAAACTTTAACTCCTTCCAATCCACCTTAATATCAAAAACCCTCTCAACCAACCACTGATTATACCACACCTGAGCCACATCCTTCAACTGATAAGAAGATAATTTGGCGTTCTCTTCATAGTTCATACCCATAATATTCAACACCTTAGTTATCTCATCAATGAATTCTTGGTCATCCTCATCAGCTTTTGAACCAAAGAACTCCAGTGGATTCATTCGAGTGAAGTCTCTCACCCTAGAGGCTGAGATGTAATTAGGAGTAGGGTTAACCAGCCAGGCCTGGTTGGACACCACATGAGCCAACATAGCAATGACATTCTGAAACTCAACATGAGTCACTTGTTTCTCCATAGGCTCTCGAGGAACTTGCTCTTCATTAACTGGGGTCGGTCTTGGGAGAGGGGCTCTTCATGGAGGCATCTTCTGAAAGAGTGATAAGAACATCATCAATTCAAGAATCATACAAAATGGTTCATGGCATGACATAAAGGACAAAAAGGAAACCATTTCTAAAATGTCACCATAGCCCCCTCACTCATAGGTATGGTGTACAGCACACCCATGAATGAGACTCTACTTAACGTGGGATGTTGGACTCTATGGACCATTTATAAATCTAGTGCTCTGATATTATCTATGTCACGACCCAAGAGTAGGGCTCAGATGCGACATGAAGAATGAGAACCCGAGAGTCCTCAAACAAGCCATGTTAACATCAATTTACATATCATTGGTTTAGAAGCACATAATTTAACAAGAAATACATAATTCTAAGGGATTTCAAATCTTTGGACTCAAGATATTGGGATGTAATGGGGGAAAGTATTTGCGTGAATCACATAGCACATAACATATACGTTCTAAAGGGCGAGTAAGTATGACTCATTCTATGGAGACAAGAAGGGACTTGGGACTTTCCATAAAGCACATTCTCATTTAAACATATCATAATTCCATAAGCATAAACATCTCTCCCATACATAGTACATCGTCAAATCATCACAAGTAATCACATAACATAATCGTACAGAAGTCTTTATAATGTCTAATAACGTTTCTAGTCTAGAATAGGGTGAGGGCCAAGACATGTACCAAGCTCACCCTCAACGTAAAAAAGTAAACAACATACATAAAGGTAGATAGAGGGTGGATATTGTCCTTGGAACATAGGACTCACTATAAATGATACTCAAATATCTGAATCAACCGCCAAGAGGTGGATAGATATAGTCTCTGATCCCTACATGGTTAGATTATGCAAGCAAAAGAGTATGCATTAGTACGTTTGAATGTACTAAGTATGTGGGCATGCAATGCATATGAACATGACCAACCTCTAAATCAATGTTAGATGACAAGGGCACACATATAGAAAGAAGGATATAAAAAAGTATAATATATCAATATTCCATGAAATCCATAATATATGAAATGCCATAATGCATACATATAAAGGGGATGTGACCATAACTGACATCTCAAACACATATGAGCTACAACTTGAATTCGCCCGATGAAGCCTCCCATCGAATGAGAGTAGAGTACTTGCCAAAGGTAATCTATACCACACCTTATGACCAGGTCATTTTGGTGTGATAGATATCTTCCTTATGACACAGTCATTTCAGAAGGATTACCAAATCATACCATATCATATCACATTTGTAACCTTACCTTACAACCTGGTCATTTTAGTAAGGGTTACCATATACCTATACTGGCACATAGTTCAAGAGAATGGAGTGGGACCCTTGAGGATCGCCCACTTACTACTTCGATCCCATTTGGTACTAAGTCATCATCCCACAAGAATACATACATATATAAATATATATATATATATGATTATGAAGAGAGGACAAGCACTTTGAAATTATAACCATGCAAAATTGGGTTTAAAGGGAAAATCACTTTCTTCACTTTCATGCATACGTGACTAAAAAGTCAAACACATTTCATAATCATGCTTTATTGGGCTAAAAAGCCAAATACATTTGTCATACATTCATGCATAGGAGTAGGTCCATTCATATCAATCATAATGGTGTAAACACCCATATTTGCTCAAAGAGCCTTATCATAGACATTATGCGATTATATTCTTGCCAAACCCATTCTTGATCAAATCATAATCATACTTGAGTCATAACCCAATTCAAATCTTTCATAAACCAATGCTCTGTATGCAAATGCCATGAATGATGATGAGGATAGCAGGGGCAATTAGAATTCATAAAGTAAACTCATAGTAAGAAGAATCCATATACAAATCATAGTTAAATCATCAACAAAAAACTCAATTAACATTACCCATGCTTAGATTTAAAGAGTAAGGGGACATGCATAAATGAGCATTCACAAAATCAATGTAAACCATGATAATTGAGATTAAATCACTTCAAAATTATCAAATAAGTACATCCCGTACTTCAATTTAATCAAAACAATAATAGATTTTAAGACCCATATTTAAAGTAAGCTTAATTTCAAAAATCAATTGAATAAAATAGTTTGGGGCTTCATGGTTTAAAGGAGACATGAATAAATTCCCACATACCTTGATTAACTAGAAGATTTAAGGAGAGGAATGATTGAAGAAGAAGACTTCCTTGGATTCCAACTTAAACCTTTAACCCATACTTGAGAGAGAGCTTTTAGAAGAAAGAGTTCGAATAAAATCCAAAGTGTTAAATGAATTTGAATAGGATGAAGGTGTATATACTAATTAAGAGGTTTAGAAGGACTTAGGAAGACTAAAACGACATTAGGAAATCACCAACTTTACAATTGAACCATTAATGAAACAAACATAAGAAGCTGCCCAGGTCATCCTCACGGCCCAGTACATGGACCATGTAGTGGCACACGGTTCGCGAACCCTCCAGTCTAGGTGCACTTAGGAAAATACCCCACTAATGAAAGTCCAAGATAGTAAATCCATACTTAGAAATATTTCACTTCCTTGACCACACGGGACCGTGAGGCCTCACACGGATAATGAACTGGACCGTGGGACCTTACTTGGCTAAGAGCCTTTGCTGGTCACCTCCCACGGATAGCTACACGAACCATAAAGTCCGACACGGGGCATGAAGCCTCCTTTCTCGTTGATGCAAACTCAGGAATGCTAACCTTATACATTAAACCAATCCTTAAATCTTGGCTATCACAAAACACCTTACCACTCCTCGTGAGAGGTTAGATGGGCCTCTTTATGGACCATCAAGTGGAACACGGTTCATGAAAGGCACCATGGTGCCATGGTTTAGCAAATTTCCAGAACGAATCCCTGCTCAGGCAGTCCCACCAAAAAGGCCATAACTTCTTCATTCGAACTCCAAATCAAGTGAAACTAAGTGTGTTGGAGAGATAACTCAAAGAGCAACAATTTTATAGCTCATGTCCCACCTATTTATACTTGTGATAAGAGTTATGTCTAGTTAAAGTCAACCTTACAAAAGGTTCACATGTAAAAATGCAACGGATGCGATTTCTTTGAACATGGACACTTAAGAAAGACTCATAGAGACCATTAACCAACCGAAGTAAGTTGAAAATCAGATTTAACCATCTTCAGAAGGTTTTAAAATTTTTGGTTGTTACAACTATGTGCCACTATAGATTCATGTTATTGATTTCCCTATATGGTCTTGTACCTACAGAAAAGGCCATGCTGTAAGGTAAGGATATCATGTCAACCCCACCAAAAAGGCTATCTCATAAGGTGGTGACACTTTTTGAAAAGGCTATGTCGTAAGGATAGTGTTTGTTCTACCTTGGCAAAGTAGCCCACTCCATGTCTGGTGTGGAGTGAATATCTTAATTCCAAGAAATAGCTCACTTGGTCTTACAAGTCGATTATGGTCCTTTCTCTTTCTCCTACATATTATGTGCTATGTGACTTGATGATTCTTTACACATATTTTGACTAAGGCATTCAACATTTATGACATATTGAACTTATATTTATTGATTATTATTATGCATATTGTTTAATTATGCCTTCTATTCCTTATTGTATTACACCTCGCATACTTAGTACATTCTAAGTACTAACACATACTCTTTTCTAAACTTGATATAACAATGTATAGACCAAATCTCCTATTTATCCTCCTCCACATGGCTAGACAGCTCGATTGAAGATTTGCTTTTGCTTAGTCCTCCACTTCAGGGCAATACATATTTACTTTCATGCTTTGTTAAGACTTATCTAATTATGGATATTTCTCTTTTGAGGGTGAGCCCAAGAGATGTTTTGGCCCCTGTTCTGTTTGTAGCAAAGTGTTGTTGGATATGATTGTATGATATGAGCTCGACTCCTATTATGCTTATGTAATTATGGAAGACTATTCTTAGTCCCTTCTAATTCTTGTTGTATGTTATTGATGAGATGGAAGTCTCAAGTCCCTAATTGTCCCCATAGTGTGATTCATACATACCCGCCGCTCAGACTTTAGTTGCTATGTGATCCATGCTAATCCTCTTCCCTATGACATCTCTATAACTTGAGTCCAAAGTCTTGTTTCCCTTAAATTTATGTGTTTGTTGTTTAAATTTTGCTTCCACAAATAAGGATGTTCCATGTATGCTTAAGAGAATTGTTTGGGATACCTTTGTAGTCCTCATTCATTGTGTTATGCCTAAGCCCTAGGCTTGGGTTATAAAAAAGCTTGATATCAAAGAACTAGGTTGGTAAATGGTCCTAAAAAATTGAACACACCGCATTAAGTATAGTCTTGCTCACTATTGTGAAGCACGCCATAGCTATGAATGGGAGGCTATGAGGTATTTTAGTAATGATTCACTTCTTCATATTTTATGTCATGCTTTAAGAGTTAAATTAAGACTTCCTATTCCTAATGGATGATCTTTTTCTACTTTAGATTATGCCTCCAAGAAGAATGGTCCAATGAGCTCCCACTCCCGAGGGTGAACCAGCCCCTTTTACTCTACAAGTTGCCCAAGATAAAGAGGGAGCCACTCATGCTGAATACCAGAATGTGGTCACTTTATTGGAAAGGGTCATGGCGAACCAAGGGTTTCAAGCTCCTCATGCTCCAACCCCCGCCTCAAAGGTGAGGGATTTCACAAAGATGAATCTTCTAGAGTTCTATGGCTCCAAAGTTGAAGAAGACCCCAAGAATTCATTGATGTAGGTAAGCTCGGATAAGAAAAAAACTAGAGGCCTATAAACTAAAGGGCTTTTGTCAATTGTGTTTTGTTCAATGGAAGGGTGAAAGAGAGAATGGAGAGACTATCTCTTGGGAAAAATTCAAGGCTACCTTCCTCAACCATTTCTTTTACATGGAGCTAAGGGAAGAAAAAATACCAAAATTTATGAACCTCAAACAAGGTTTTAGTCATGACCCGATAGTAGGGACTAGATGTGACATGGGAAAAGAGAACCTGAGAGTCCTCAATCAAGACATCTTAGAATCATCACACACATCATCGGTTTGGAAGTGCATAACATAATAAACAACACATAAGTCTAAGGGATTGTAGGACTTTGGACTTAAGTTATGGGGATATTATCGGAATGGGATAAGCATGAATCACATATGTAACACCCCGCGTTTCACGTGTACTAGTACTATGTATATAGGACATGATATGGCTTTGTCAAATGATCACCAATTTTCAGAAGTGATTAAACTTCAGATTGGAGGGTTATATTTACGTCTAATGCTTAAAATGAGAGAGTGTATAGAAGTTTTATGTCAAAATAGGGAGATCGTGGCATGTTGTATAAGGCATATGTCACTCTGGCTAGTACCTATGGGTAATAAGGCTGCAATTAGGTGTTAATATCAAGGTATTAAAGTTTTAAGTCAAAGGAATCCCCTAAATGCATATTCGGGATTAGGGAGATGGCCAAAGTGGCACCTCGCTCTTTTCGGAAGATTTAAATTGAGTTTCACCACTCGAAAGGGACTAAGAGTGTATAATTTGATAATAATAGATTTGTAAGGTGTATTTTAATATCCCAAAGTTCATATGTTATGTTTTGGAGTCAAGGAAGTTGCAAGATAAAGTTTTGCAAAAGTTACCGTAAGCTGCTTTAAGAAATCCTTCTTAAATTTGGGTCAAATGTATCGGACCATATCTCCCATAATACAAGGAGTTAGAAGGTCTATGACCTATCAAATTGAAGGTCTACGAGTCTAGTGTGGACGCGAAAAACTGCGTATCAATCCAATTTCAAAATAAAATGTTAAAAGAGTTTTACTGTGAGTGCCCGAGCAAAAATCTGGGTCATGGTCCGGGTCGGGTCAATCCCAACTATATGTCGGATAAATTGATGTTTTAAAGCTGGAAACAAGCCTATTTTTATCCCAAACAGTTCATGAGCTGAAGGAAAAGTTCCCACCAGGTTCCTTAGCAATTAAGGTAAGTTTTTCACATTTTTACCATTAAACTTCACCTGTGTGCCTAGAAATGCGTTCCTTATGCTTTGTGATTGTTTTCCTCTCTTATTAGCTGTGTTTGGGGTTGTTTGTGGACTGTAAAAATATGGTGTTCCTGCTGTTTATTATATTGTTGCAGCTGGTTTGTTTAGGTAATCGTTTTGGGGCTATTTTACGACCATTTTTATGAAGTTCTACGGACGTTTCCTCGCGTAACTGTTATGTAGCAAATCTTGCCATTAATCCATAATTATGAATTGTTTGCAGGTGTTGTTAAGCTGCACATATATAGTCATTGAAAAGCTTAGGACGTCGGGAACAACTTTGGTAAAAGAACTTTGGGCATTTTGGCGTCCGCTCGATGTAATGCTATGCTACCTAATGGTGTGTTGCGTGGAGTTGTTGTATGTTGTACTTGATGAATTGTTGTGAGTTTAGCTGGAACTAGAACAAGTTGGATATGACATGTATATAAGAATGTGTATTAGAAAAAATTCGATTAAAGAAGGAAAGGTCGAAGGAACGCCTTTCGGTTGATAAATACGGGCTTGTTGCCCGGTTGTTATTTTTGGGTGGAATTGGACTACCAAATGTGTTTATTAGCTACTAATACTAGTTTTACCACCTAACTTATTGTAGATAACTATTTGGGAGAAATGAAAGTTACTTCGAGGTAATATCGAGGCGGTACAACGAGGTATGTACGACTATCCTATTCCATATTCTTTGGCATAAAATCCAATACTCGTGTCACTGCCAACGAGTGAACTTCCCAAGTGTTATTCCATTAGTGAACGTGTTGTTTATTAGTAAATCTGGAAGTAGTTCAACGAGGCATTTATTGACCATTACCTGCCCTTTGAGATTCGAGAGGCGCGTGCAGATCAGTTCTTGAATCTCCATCATGGGAATTGAGCATGAGGGAGTATAGTTTTCAATTTAATTCCCTGGCCAGGTATGCTACTAAGGTAGTTGCTACTATGGCAGATAGAGTTCATCGATATGTGGATAGATTGGATTCATATTTTTGTAGAGAGGGTACCATTGCTTCGTTGAACAAAGATATAGATATAGAGAGGATGCAAGCTTTTGCACAAAAACGCGAGGATCAAAGGCAAAGGAGAAGGGTTTTATAAGGCCTAGTATGTCCCCTTGGGTAAGCCAGTGTTATTTGTACATAAGAAAGATGGTACTTTGAGAATGTGTATTGATTACCGATAATTAAATAGGGTGACAGTTAAGAATAAAATTCCCCTCCAAAGGATTGATGATTTATTTGATCAGTTTTAAGGTGCCAAATATTTTTCAAAAATTGACCTGAGATCAGGTTATCACCAAGTGAGGGTGAAGGAGAAGGATATACCTAAGATAGCTTTTAGGACACACTATGGTCACTTTGAATTCCTTGTTATGTCATTTGGGCTAATAAATGCACCAACAATTTTTATGGATTTAATAAATAGGGTATTCAAGCCATTCTTGGATGAATTTGTTATAGTATTTATAGATGATATT
>JBCEWC010014813.1:0-14128 GCA_038996855.1 Solanum aculeatissimum
GATGGCTTGATCGAGGACTTTCGGGTTCTCCTTCGCCATGTCACATCTAGGCCCCCTATCCGGGTCGTGACAAAGGATCTCCATGAAAGCAGGAGGTCGTAAGTGGCCCCTCGTGGATGGGAAGTGACCAAAATTGGGTAATTAGAAATTGGACCTGGGATCTACGAAACCCCTTTCTACGGGCCATAGAATGGACCACGAGTCATATTGTTAATCATGGTTCAAGATTTAGAAATTTTAGTTTCTAGAACTCCAATCTACAAAACCCATTCCACGTTCCGTGAAATGATGTACAATCCATAGAAAACCTTACACATAAACCTCATACTTAGAGAAATTTTCTAATTCACATGGGCAACTACGAGGTCCCGGGTCATAGATGACCCTTCGTGGTTTCTTCCAGTGACTTTTTCTAAGTCATTTTTCTTAGCTTCTCTTGGGCATTTACCCAGATCAAGTGGAATGAGGTACGGTATATTACAATATCTCCCCCTTGGAATCGTTCGTTCTTGAATGAAGAGTGATCTAGGAACCTAGTCAAGGCACAAATCCTATCAAGGACTCTAACAATCAAGCAATTGACAAATAACTCATACAATCAATCTATCAAGTAATTAAGCAAGTAAGTAATCAACTAATCAAACCAATCATCAATTAGACTCTAGGACACTATCGTCATTCAAACTCAGAATACAAAGGAACTCAAAGAATAGGAATGAATCATTACCATTAAATCTCTCATCATCAGTAGATAGGAACAAATTCAGGTACCTAGCCTTCATATCCTCTTCAGCTTCCCAAGTAGCTTCTTCTACAAATTGATTTCTCTACAACACCTTGATAGATTCAATCTCTTTAGTTCTCAACTTGCGAACCTAATGATCAATGATTTGGATGGAAATATCCTTATAACTCAAACTATCCTTCACCTAATACTTTCAATAGGCATGACCAATGGTAGATCTCTCAAATACTTCTTGAGCATGGAAATGTGGAAGACCGAACAGATGGCCGCTAACACAGGTGGTAGCTCCAACTCATAAGCTATGTTTCCCACTCTCTTCATAATCTGATAAGAACCAATGTACCTCAAACTCAACTTTCCTTTCTTCCCAAATCGCATCACACCCTACTTGGGTGACACTTTCAAATACACCCAGTTGTTGACTTCAAACTCTAAATCTCTTCTTCTAACATCGATGTAAGATTTTTATCGACTCTGTGCAGTCCTCAATCTCTCTCGTATGATCTTAAATTTCTCCATGGATTGGTGAACCAGGTCTGGTCCAATAAAATTTGCCTCACCCACTTTGAACCATCTAATCAGTGATCTACATCTCCTTCCATAGAGTGCCTCATAAGGAGTCATTTGCATGCTCGAATGGAAACTGTTATTGTAGGCAAACTCAATCAGAGGAAAATAGTCATCCCAATTATCTTTGAAGTCAATTACACAATCTCTAAACATATCCTCCAGGGTTTGAATAGTGTGTTATGCCTGGCCATCGGTCTAAGGGTGAAAAGCAGGTCTAAGGTTCACCTTCGAACCCAAGCCTTTCTGGAAAGACCTCCAAAGCTGAGTAGTGATGTGAGCTCCTCTATCTAAAATGATGGACAAAGAACTCCATGCAATCTAACAATCTCTCTTATGTACAGTCGGGCATAATCCTTAGTGGTGTTAGTTATCTTTACTGCCAAGAAATGAGCAAATTTTGTCATCCTATCAACTATCATCCAAATTAAATCATATTGTTTACGAGACCTCGGTAAGCCTATGATGAAGTCCATGTTCATCATCTCCCATTTCCATTCTGGAATCTCAAAGTTTTGAGGTACTCCACAGGGCCTTTGGTGCTCAATTTTAACTTGTTAGAAATTTGGGCACTTGGAAATAAACTTGGCAGTGTCTCTTTTCATCCCGCTCCACGAATAGACTTCTTTCAAGTCATGGTACATCTTAATTGACCCTGGATGTATCAAATATCTAGAGTTATGGGCTACTACCATGATCCTTCCTCGAATATCACCAACAGTGGGAACACACAACCTACCTTGATATCTCAATACTTTATCTCTCCCTTTCGCGAAAGCCATCACTTTTTTCTTATACACGTCTATTTTCAATTATAGTAAGGTAAGGTCTTGGTCCTATTTCTCCTTCACCTCTACTACTTGAGATAATGCAAACCCATTTTCACAAGAACTCCACCTTCACCAGATTCTTCCAATTGAACTCCCTATCATTCTAGTCTATGAACCTCTTTAGTTATCTCCTTTTTCCCCTCTTCGACATAGGAGGTACTGCCCATGGATAACCTGCTAAGACCATCAACAACCATATTAGCTTTACTTGGATGGTAGAGGATGCTCATTTCATAGTCTTTGAGCAATTCAAGTCATTTCCTCTGCCTCAAATTAAGCTCCTTCTGGGTAAAGACATATTGCAGGATTTTATGATATGTGAATACATCAACATGTGCTCCATATAAGTAATAGCATCATATCTTGAGAGCAAACAACACCGCTACTAATTCTAAGTCATGTGTGGGATAATTGTTCTCGTGTATGTTGAGTTGAATAGAAGCATAAGCAACAACTTTACCCTTTTATATCAATACACATCTCAATCCCACTCTTGAGGCATCACAATAAATGATGAATCCATCAGTTCCTTCGAGCAAGGTCAACACTAGGGCAGTGGTCAACCTTGTCTTCAACTATTGGAAACTCCTCTCACGGTCATTGGACCATTGAAACTTGACCTTTTTCTGAGTCAACCTAGTCAACAGCATGGATAGTGAAGAAAATCCTTTAATAAATCTGCGGTAGTAACCTGCCAAACCCAAGAAGCTCCTATGTCAGTTGGAGAGGTTGATCTATACCAGTTCTTAATTGCCTCAATTTTTTGAGTTTCCATTCGTATACCATCATCCGAAACAACATGGCCTAGGAATGCCACAGATTTAAGCCAAAACTCGCACTTGGAAAACTTAGCATACAACTCATTATCCTTGAGCATTTGTAGAATAATCCTGAGGTGTATAGCACGCTCCTTCTCATCTCTAAAAATACCCTAATATCATCGATAAACACAATCACAAATATATCAAGGTACTGTCTGAATACTCTGTTCATCAAGTCCATGAAGGTTTCAGCTGCATTCGTCAACCCAAAACACATCACCAAAAACTTAAAGTGGTCATATCGGGTTCAAAAAGTCATCTTTGGGATGTCACATTCTCTCACTTTCAATTGGTGATAGCTTGATCTGAGGTTTATCTTATAAAAAATAGTGGCACGCTGAAGTTGGTCAAACAAGTCATCGATCCTTGGAAGGAGATACTTATTCTTGGTTGTTACCTTATTCAACTAGTGATTGTCAATGCACATTTTGAGGAAACCATCTTTCTTTCTCATGAACAGGACCAGAGCACCTAAACGAGAAACACTCAGCCTAATAAAGCCCTTTTCTAGCAAATCTTTCAACTGCTCTTTTAACTTAGCAGGGACCATTCTATATGGTGAAATAGAGATAGGTTAGGTGTCAGGAAGAATATCAATTCTAAAGTTAATATCCCTGTTAGGAGGGACTCTAGGAAGATTCTCAGGAAATACTTCAGGAAACTTATTCACAATCGGGACAAACTCAAAGGTAAGAGGCTAAACATCATCAAACTTAACTTGCACGATGTGATAGATACATTCTTTAGAAATTAACTTTCTGGACTTAGGGTAAGAAAGAAATTTTCCCTTAGGTGCAATAGAATTTTCCCTCCACTCTAGGACAGGCTCATTTGAAAACTAAAATTTAGTAGTCCTGATCCTACAATCGATGGTGGCATAGCAGGCATGAAGTTAATCCATGCCAAGAATCACATCGAAGTCGACCATCTCTAACTCTATCAAATAAACAAGGGTATTTCTATTATGGATGACACTACATAATCTCTATAGACCCTTTCGGCCAGAATAGACTCGCTAATAGGAGTAGAAATGACAAAAGGTTCAAGTAAGCACTCAAGAAGATTCTCAAATCTACTAGCCATATATGGTGTCACAAATGATAGAGTTTCACCCAAATCATGCAATGCAAAACAATCAAAAGTGAAACCTCAAAGCATACCCATCATAACATCTGGTGCAACCTCTTGGTCTTGTTGGTTCCTCATCGCATACAGATAATTTTGTTCCATTGCCCATCCTTGGTATAGTACCTCTTTGATAACCTTTGGTTAGTGGTGTTGTAGTAGATGACTGGGCATTTATTTCCCCACATCAGACATTCCTTCTAAAAATGACCCATCTGATCACACTTATAGCAATTATTCCCTCCCTTTCTACACTCTCCCAAATGCATCCTGCCATATTTTCCACAAGTGGCTTCCCTTTTGAACCAAAGGTCACACTGGCTTAAGACTAAGGACCTTGTGCTCTGAAGTTTTACTAACCTTGGGACTTCTGATCATACTTGTTACTCAGAGTTGGTGCACTTACTGAGGATGGTGCATAACTATTAGATTGTCTCCCTTACTCTACTTGGGCTGGTTAGGCTCAAACCCTACTGATTTAGCCTTCTTACTCAAATACTTCTCTCTATCTCTCTTCTTATCCTCCTTAAGTTATTGTGTGTAGACCATAAGCCTAGAAATATCCATGTCTGGGATCAATAATGTTGCCTTGAACACTTTCTTCAAATGTTTGCCCAATCTAAGTATGAACTTTCTCATGTCCTAGACCATCTGTGGAATATACCTAGAAAGTTGGATAAACTTGAGGTTGTATTCCTTTATGGTTAACCCTTCATGCTTCAAGTTCACAAACTTTTCAGTTTTTGCCTCCCTCAACTCTTGGGGAAAGAAGTGATCAAAGAAGGCATTCTCAAAGTCACTTCACTTGGTAGGATCAACATCCTCATCTCGACCATGTTCCCATTAGTTGTACCAGACATTTACCACATCCTTAAGATGGTAGGAGGTAAGTTCAACTCCCTCAATATTAGTCGCATGCATGGCCTTCAAGACTTTCCATATCTCATCAATGAATTTTTGGGGGTCTTCCTCAACCTTAGACACTGTAAAACTTGGTGGATTCATCCTCAGAAAATCCCTAAGCCTGGTTGCAACACTTGGCTCCTGGAAGCTAGAACTAGGAGCTTGTGAAGTTCGGGTACCACTCTAGGAGGCCATAAGATGGGTGAGCATGGTAATGGATCCTATAAACTCAACCTCTGAAGTGGCAGCTAATTGAGCGGTAGGCATCTGATGAACTGCAGTAGCTCTAGCAAGTCAACCCTATATTTTTGTCTCCATCTTAGTAGGTACCTTTGGTAGGGGATTCTCAATGTTGTGAGCCGAAGCATCTCTTTGGGTGGTAGTACGCTTAGGAGGAATGATCTGCAAATGTATAACGCATGAATTAGATAGATACTTTAGTAGAGTTAAACTATATTGCACGAATTAGGATACGAAAGAAGTGTAACCATTCCTAATGTCCTATAGCCTCCTGCTTATAAAGTGTGGTGCACAATACACCCATAAATAGGAATCTACTAGACACGATTTTATAGACTTCCTAGGACACTTGAACTCTATGCTTTGATACCAAGTTCATCACGCTCCGAGAGGGTACCCTTAGTGTGGCCGGCACTTAAAGTACCAACATTGATTCCCCAAGAGAACCACATGGACTCATCATTACATCACACTCAATAGTGGAAGAATACTCAAGAAGAGACTATCAATAAAAAATCGGCAATCTTACTCAAAATAAAATCAAGATTAGTATGAAAGAAACTAGTCAAACAACATCCACATCAAACATCCCAAATCTAGTCTATGAAGCCTCTATCTAAACTGTTTAGAAGATACCATGATAGGCCATGGCTACCCCAATTAAAAAAATAAAAATACTCAATACGAGATAAAAGGGCTCCTCCCGATAGTAAGGAGGGCTCACCAAATTTGGAAGCAAGACCCTGGACTTCAACGATGCACTTGTTGAAGGCCTCTATCACTTGTATCTGCATCATTAACGATGCAGGCCTAAATGGACATCAGTACATGAAATATATTGGTATGTAAAAATGGCTAAAGAAAACAAGTTTGGCTCAGAGTCAAGTCAATCAACTGGGTTCAACAATCAACTCCACAATTCATAACTCCACTCAACGAATATGCAAGTTTAAGAATAAATCATGCTTTGAAAATAGACTCAGCGATATGCAACTCGGTTTAAAATATTATATGCTCTATCAAATATTGCTTGGGAGTTTCTCTTAATCGATATCCAATCTCACCACCTCTATTTTGGTAATGCACAACGAAGGCGACGTTATTGTCACGCCCATTCAATACTTGCCAAGGTAAGAGATGATCAAACCTCTCTTGGATCCAAAGTAAATGTCCATCTTTTTGGGACATGAGTCGCCCGATTAATGATGCAATCATCCTATGCTGGCAGCATAGTTTATGAGTTAGAATAGTTATCTACTCGCTCTCATATTGGTGCTCAATACTCCTCCCAAGACTAAAACATGCTTATGTAAATCAACTCAATCTCATCTCTTTATATTTTCTCCAATCAAACTCAACTCAATTACTCAACAAATCCAACCAATCAGGATCATCAATCATGCATACAATCAAAACTCTAACTCAAACTCAAACAGTTATTTAAACTCCAATCAATCAATTCATCCCATAAAACACATAAGATGCTCATTAGACATGTATATAGACAAGTAATATTCTCCTCATGCTCAAGTTACTCAACTCAAACAATCACAATCATGGTTTCAATTCAGTCAATGTAACAAGGGTGATATAAAATGATGCAATTAAGATTTCATAGTTCCAAACACAGTTTTATACTTCAATTTCATATAACCAATATGTAACTCATTAATTCATTCATAAATGTACAAGGAATCTCTAAATAAATACAAGCAACTTGAAGATTGGGATCATGGGATTTCCAATACTCAATTTTCATTCACAATTTTAACTCAAATAGACGAAGGAGCGCATGGATGAACTCAATCTGACCCTTTAAGAAACCTTACATACCTGGAATTTTGAAGAGCAATCAACTCTTGGACAATCTCCACTCGCATGCTGGAAACCCTAGCTTTCTCCTCTTGTCGATGTTCTCAAGTTTTCTAAGTGTAGAATGAACAATATTAACCTTAGAGTACTGATAAGGGGTACAAAATAAGTCTAAAACATCATGAGTTTTAATTAAAAGATGTAGAAAAAGACAAAATACCCCTCTTAAAGACTGTCAAATGAAACCACAAAACCTTGTCTAGGTCGTGGTTCTACTTACGGGTTACAAGTGGCCCCTCGTGGATGGGAGGTGCCCAAAAATAGGGTTACTGAAAATTGGACCTGGATCTATGAAACCCCTTTCTACGAGCCATAGAATAGACCACGAGCCATCCCATTAATCATGGTTCAAGATACAAAAATTTTGATTTTTGGAACTACAATCTACGAAACTCATTCCACGGTCCATAGAAGACCTCGTACATGGACCTCAGACTTAGAGAAATTTTCTAAGTCACATGGGCAACTACGAGGTTCTATCTATGGGTTATAGATGACCCTTAGTGATTTCTTCTAGTGACTTTTTCTAAGTTATTTTTTTCAACTTCTCCTGGGCATTTACCCAGACTAGGTGGAATGAGGTAGGAGATATTACAACAACCGTCCAAAAGATACAAGCATGAATAAAATGAGTGAAGTCCCCGAACTAAGGGCTCACCACTACTACTAGTCTTGAACATCAATAAGCTAGCAATGTGCTGGTGGAGGAGATGGAGCGTCAATCCCTATATGATAATATCGTGTAGGCAAAATATGTGTTAGTACATTGGAATGTACTAAGTATGTGAGATGCAATGCAAACATGAAATTATAATGTCATCATTCATAAAATTTAGAAGTCTCCATACATGGAATGGTAAACTTATAGTTCAATATGCTTAAGCATAAACAAGGAATAAAGCTTAATATGGAGTAAAAGCAATGCATCATATGAAGCACATGTGATGGAGCGAAGACATCAACTCTCACACTTGGTGAGAATGGACCGTAACCAACATATAAGACCATGTGAGCTACTACATAAAATTCAATATAACCTCCTACGTTGGCTCAGGAAGACCACTTGCCGAGTGGAACTCCATCAACTTAATCATGCATCACTAATTAACATAAATGGCACATGTGGATCCACTAGCCTAGCCTACAAGGGCTCTTATGGTGGCAGATAGTTAATGGGGCAAAAGGCTGCTACTAGGGTTCCTTTATTGAACTCCACCTCAATACCTCATTTGATGCTAAGCCAATCCCACAGAATTCTTTAAAATATATACTCAGTCAAGTAAAGTAACTTAGAATCATAAGTAGAAATTTCATAAAAGTAGCTCGAAACATTAGAAACCACTAAGTGAGAATTGGCCTTTCACACTGGGGTTCATCATAAACATCTTTTAAGGGAAACAACAACATGCTTATATCTTTGACAAAAATAATTAACTTTAAACCTTTCTTTTACGCTTGCACATCATCATATTACACAAAAATCATCTTGTACTTAGTAGGCATATACATTAGCTCAAAAACATGAATCAATGGGATAATGCATGAACATGGAAAGATATGCATCTTTAAAGCAAGTATTAGGCAACCCACACATCATCAATGAAATCGTAGATTTTGGAGTCATAGTCATTAACTCAATATTCATGGAAAAATATGATAACGCATTACATGATATCATTGGAGACAAAATACATGATAATGCACCATAAAAATCATTAAAGTCATAAGCATGCATCTTGATATTCCTAAAGAACTTAAAGAAAAGGTAAAAAAAGATTTTAATGGGCAACTTTGTGGGTGGAAGGTATCCACAAATCAAGCTCACATAGCTGATTAAGAGCCTAAGAAAGGAACTTTGAAGTTTGAAGAAGAAGCCTTGAAAATCCTAGCTTGCCTTCCTTGTGTCTTGAAGAGGTGTAAGACTTAGAAATGTTTAGAGAATAAAGTGAATATGAAGTTCTAAGAGAGTTTTGGATCTGATACGGGGGCTAGGGCACCTCAAAATGATGTAGTTTTAAGTTTAGGGCAGCAAAATGGACAAAAATATCCTTCATTAAAACTATCGGATCACGATCCACGATCTTGATTACGGGTCGTAGACCATACCACGAGTTGTGGTTTGGATCGTCCTGTTCTCCTTTTTCCAATCTTCAAAGACTGTTTCCAAATGACTCATCTACGAGACCCATTTATGAACCGTAAATTGAAGTACGACCCGTCCTGTTGGTCGTGGTTCCAACTTCATAAACCTATATTCCCCATCAACTCAGGGCTTCAATCCACGATCCTTTCTACGGTTCATAGTCCCTCTTACATACTGTAAACAGACCTTGTAATCCCCTTTGACACTTAGCCAGATTTTAATCCTAAAAATCCCAATCCACCAGCCTAGTCTACGATTTGCAGATTGAACCACGGGTCTTGAACTGGGTTCGTAAATTGCCTTTGAAGCCTTTTCAGTTCCATTTTTTAATGTATATTTGAACTCCTAACTTGCGGGCCTTACAATAATCTTATTTTATTTTATTTTTTGCATGTGTAATTAGATCATTCAAATAAATAAATGAGACTTGACCTTTCACAAAATTTGTGTACTACGTCCTTAATCAGTTCGTTAATCAAGGTAACAATCATCTTTTATAAATATTGAAGGAACTTTTCACTTCATTTATGGACTATTCAGAGATATTTCTATAATCTTTCAATGCTTTTGATTCTTTGCAACCATGAATTATTCAAATCGTAAAAAGTGTTTATTTTTTAGACATGTTATAAAAGTATATCTTATGAAGGTGTATGGCTCCATAGAATGATGTTTTCTTTAAAGTATAATGATAGAATTGAATTCGTACAAGTTTGTCATGTGAATTAAGAAATGCAAATATATTGTATCCTTTTCTATGATCATAAATTGTGCTCTGCTAATGTCTTTTAAAGATAATGAGAAATCAGACAGAGTGTTTCCATATCACCTTACTTGATTATGATTGCAATGAAATATTTGTAAAGGAAATATTAAATCTTCTAACAACTAATCACTAGTTATGTTGAGAGTGGTTTTTATTGTTTGTTTAGTTTTGCATAGTCAAATATTATTCATGGTACAATTTCTAAGAATAAGATGTTTGTTTACAAAAGTATCTTTCACCTTATTTAGTTTTTTTTTTAATTTCTTTCCAAGCTTTAATTATTTATTGTTAAAAATAAATTTTCATCTTATTTAACATATGTGTATGTATTTTCGTGATTGTGCCATGTGTTTTTAAATTTAAACTTTCATCTTATTTAATTTAAAAATAAAACCTCCATCTTATTTAGCTTTAAATAAATTTTTCATCTTATTTAACTTAAAAAATAAAATTTCCATTTTATTTAGCTTAAAAATAAAACTTTCATCTTATTTAACTCAAATAAACTTCCATTTTAAGTTTACTAAAAGTATAAAAAAATATTGAAATAATTTACATTTTAATTGATATACAAAATATAACTTTTAAGTGAGTAATAAACTATTTAATTTAAAATATAAATTTTAGTATTTTGGAGTGAACATTTTTAGAGAAATCAAAATATAAATAAACATAAGTATTAGACAAATAAATTCAACTTATAATATATTCATAAATAAAAATTATATTTATAAAATATAATTTTTAATAAAAATATATAAAAATAACAATTAGTCAAGGTTGTGAATATTATTTAAAAAATATGTGAATATACATAAATGTAAAAGTGGTGTATAATAGAGAGTTTAAGGAGAGGGTTTAGGGGGGAGGGGGGGGAGGTATTTTTGTTATTTCACATAGACACATACTTTATCCCAGGATAAGTTGTCTTATGATTATTATTCCACCTTCTGAAAGGGATAACTTATTGCAGAATTAATTGTTAATACTCGAATAAGCTATCTCATTCTGTGCAACCAAACAAGGAAATAAACGCAACTAAAAAATTATCTTGGGATTAGATTCCTTTATCCATCACACCAAATAAACCCTTAGTGTATACTTTTAATTCTTAAAAAAATAATTTAAATAATAAGTAATTAATATTAAAGGGTAAAATATTTTTTTATTATATATATATATTTGATATGCTAAAAATGATAAATAAAAGTAAGTATTTATATTTAATAGTGAACATTTACAAGTAAAAGTGAGAGAAGGAAATAACTATTAACAACAACAACATACCCAATAAAATTTCACAAGTGGAGTCTGAGGAGGGTAAAAATGTACGCAGACCTTACTACTACCCCATAGAGGTAGAGAGGTTGTTTCCGGAGAATCTTCGTCTCAAAAATGAAATAACTATTAACAAAATGGCTAAAATTATGATTATTTTAGAAAAGATTACGCCTGAAAAAAGTTTCATTTTTAAAAAGGATCAAAATCGCTTTTTTCAAATCTAAAGCTCATCTTAATTTTTTTTCCTTCAAAAATTAGTTTAGTATATAATCAAACGTTGGTTTAGTTTATTCATTTATTCTTAAAGATTAAAGAATATCATGTCCATACGGGCAACTTCATAAAACTTTCACTTTAATCATATGTGACATGTAACTCCTATTTCATAAAGAATTGTATTGGTTTGAATACAGGTAATGATGAGATAAGTTATGCTAAAATTATTTCTTATTGAGCGTTTGGTTTGTTGTATAAATTTTAAGAATATGTTGTTTGTTTACAAAATATTCTTCACTTTATTAGTTTTTCTATGTATTTTCTTTGTTAGCTTTAGTTATTCATTATTTATTTTTAAAAAAAATCTTTTATCTCATTAGCTTAAATATTTTTATATGTGCATTTTCATGATAATACCGTATGCATTTAAAATAAAATTTTTTATTTAATTTAAAAATAGAACTTCTATTTTTAAGTTTGTTAACGTAAAAAGAATTTATGAAAAATCAAAATATAAAAAATATAAGAATTAGTCAATAAAAATGATATTATATATTGTAACTTTTTAATAGAAAAATATGAAGAAGTATCATAGAAATAAGGAGTGAAGGTTGTGATTGTTATTATATCTTGTATTAAAAATAATGTAATATACATAAATATACAAAGTGAGGTATAAAAAGGGGTTTAAAATGATATCTTTGTCATTTACTATTTTTATCCCGGAATTAGTATACCACCCACGAAAAGGAATAACCTATGCCGATACTATTTATTAGTCCCGAGATTATTTGCACTTATTCTTCACACCAAATAACCCGTAAAAACTAAAATTGTATTAACTCTTCTCTTATTTAGAGAGTTATGTCTTGATTCATTTATGACCTTCATTCAACAACTTGTAACTTATGTATAATAGTTCTAACAGCTACAGCATCCAGTCAAAATTGTAATTTAGTGTTTCCTAATCATAAAAGTAAAGACGGATTCAAAAAATTTATTCTCTCCGTCTAATTTTAGTTCTCATGATAAAATTTGGCACAATTTTTAAGAAAAAAAATTAAGTAAAAGTGTTATTTGACTAATATATTTCTTATAAATAATTAAATTTTTACCTATAAAAGTTTATTTTACGGTTATAATCTTCCGTTTAACTCAAAAAACTGCATAAATGTCAAACAAATCACCCAATAACTGAACAATCAGTGTCAATAAATCACAAATAGCCCGAGATCACTATGTAAATGCTAATCTAATAAAATATTTGTGAAACTACAGAAATAACCTGGAGGGTCATTATAAAACATTAAATTTTTAATAAGAACAAAAGATTCTAGAAAATATTTTCAAAACACTAATTACTTCTATTGAAATACATACATAACTGTTTATTCAATGCGTAACATTTAAAGCTTATCAACTATTTACCATCATGCAATGAAAGCAACACACACAGAAGTGTGCTCTCAGTTTCTTTTTTATAAGGAAAGAGATTTTTGAAACTATCGCCAAATCACTAATTACTTCTATCAAAACACACAATTACTTATTTATAAAATCAATTCTTAATATTTAAAACTTATCAACTATTTATTATCACATAAAAAAGTAAGCTCTCGAACTTTTTTTTAAAGAAAAAAATTACATGAAATATCACCAAAACACTAATTATTTCTATTAAAAATATATAACTATTTATTTATACAATTAATTCTCAACATTTAAAATTTATTAGTTATTTATCATCACAAAGGAAAATGGCACGAACAAAAGTGTGCTCTCAATCTTTTTTGTTTTAAAAAAAAATAGGAAAGAGATTCTACAAAATATTCTCAAAGCACTAGTTACTTCTATCAAATACATAATTATTTATTTATAAAATTAATTCTTAACATTTAAAATGTATCGATTATTTATCATAACACACTAAAGTATGCTCTTAACATTTTTTCATAAGGAAAGAGATACGAGAAAATATTACCAAAATATTTGTTACTTCTATCACAATACTTAACTATTCGTTTATAAAATCAATTCTCAATATTTAAATTCTAATATTTATTTACCATCACACATAAAAATGTGCTCTTAATATTTATTTATGAGGAAAAAGATTTAGAAAAATATTATCAAAGCGCTAATTTTTCTTTACCTTTGAGGTAGTGATAAGGTTTGCGTACATTCTACCCTCCCCATACCTCACTTGTGGGATTCCATGTTGTTGTATTATCAAAGCACTAATTACTTTTATCAAAGTGTATAACTATTTATTATATAATATAAAATCAATTATCATTTAAAATTTCTCAATTATTTACCATCACAAACGAAAAAGACACACATATGGAAACTTGATATTTTTTATAGGGAAAAAGATTCTAGGAAATGTCATAAAATCATAAGCTATTTATTATCACACAAAAAAGTGAGCTCTTAGTTACTCCCTCCGTTCACAATTAGATGTCAAAAAAATTTTAATTTGATTTTCACTTTTACTTGTCAATTTTGAGAATTCAAGATAAGATTTTTTTTTTACCTATTTTACCCCTAATTTATTTACCAAGTTAGACTTTTTGAAAATATTGAATGATTAAGTCATTTTTAGAGTACCTAGAAACC
>JBCEWC010014814.1:0-14127 GCA_038996855.1 Solanum aculeatissimum
AAATGGGAGGCCCATAAGGTGTGGTGTAGATTATCTTTGGCAAGTAATCTTCTCCGATCCAATGGGAGGCCTCATTGTCCAAGTTCATGTTGTAGCTCACATGAGTTTGGATGTCGGTTATGGTTCCATCCCCTCTATACTATAAGCATTTGGCATTTCATGCATCATGGTCATCATGGCATATTGATATATTGTTCCTTCTTATATTCTCTTCTATGTATGTGCCCTTGACATGTAGGTTGTTGTAGGTTCATGTGCATACACATTTGCATGCCTGCATACTTAGTGCTTAATTGTGCTAACCCATACTCTTGTCTACATGATCTAACCATGTAGGGACCGACGACGACCTCTATCTACCATTGAACAATGAGTGATCTCCTTAAAGCTAATTGCTTGTGGTGAGCCCTTTGTCCAAGGGAAATATCTACTTTTCTCTTCCTTGTATTACTTTACTTTCTTTCTTTATGACTTGAGGGTGAGCCCGAATTATGTCGAGGCCCTGCTCTATCTATGTAAAGGCTATGTTGGACATATTAGACTTTTGCACGTTGTTTTATGCTTATTTGGGATGTTATGACTATTGGGATTTATTTATAGGAATGATGTCCCGATTATACTTATGATTATGTTTATGGGCTTGTGAATGTTGAGAATGTGCTTAAGTGGAAAGTCCCATGACCCCGATGTGCCCCCATAGCTTGAGTCCTACTTACCTGCCCCTTAGAAATACTTGTTATGTGCTATGTGATTCATGCTCATCCCATTCCTAGCAACATCCCCATAACTTGAGTCCAAAGCCCCATTTCCCTTAGAATTCTGTGTTATGTGTTTATTGTTCCGTGCTTCTGAACCGATGATGTGTGTGATGATGCTATGATGACTTGATCGAGGACTTTCAGGTTCTCCTTCTCTATGTCACATCTAGACCCCACTTTTGGGTCGTGATACTTTCGCAGGTAGACCCGAGGTTGAGGCCTCTAATATTGTCATTACAGGTATTGTTCTGGCTTGTCATCACCCTACATCTATGTTATTTGATCCTGACTCCACTTATTCATATGTGTCTGCTTATTTCTCTTTGGGGTTTGAATTTCCTTATGATACTATATGTTGGTGCCTGTTCATGTTTTGACCCCAATAGGTGAGCCCCTAATAGTGTATCGATCTTATTTTGTTACTTTGGCTGGCTATGGGACTTGAGTGGATATGATTGTATTAGATAATGGTAGATTTTGATGTTATTATGAGTATGGATTGGCTATCATGTATCGTGTTATTCTTGATTGTTATACCAAGACTGTTATCTTAGCCATGCCAGGTAGAACGAGGATAGAGTGGACGGGTTTGAAAGGTTCTTATCCTAGTAAGATGATATCTTATATTTGGGCCCAAAATTTAATTGATAGAGGTTGTTTGGCTTACTTGGCTTAATATTATTTCTGAGTTACCTTCTATGGAGTCTATTCCTGTAGTTTATGAGTTCCCAAATGTGTTTTCTACAGATTTACCAGGAGTCCCTCCTAGCAGGGACATTGATTTTGTTATTGATCTTGAGCCGAGCACTAATCCTATTTCTATCACTCCCTATTGGATGGCTCCAGCCGAATCTAGGATCTGTTGAGCAAGGGCTTTATTCACCCTAGTGTTTCACCTTGGGGTACCCTGGTCTTGTTTGTAAAGAAGAAGGATGGATCCATGAGGATGCGTATTGATTATAGACAGTTGAGCAAGGTAAATATCAAGAACAAGTACCCACTCCCTTGTATTGATGACTTATTTGATCAGATTCACGGAGCTGCTTTGTTTTCTAAGATTGAATTGAGGTCTAGGTATCATCAACTATGGATTTGACAATAAGATATTCCTAAGACAATCATTCGGACAAGGTATGGCTACTATGCGTTTCTTGTTATATCCTTTGGTTTGACTAACGCCCGTAAAACATATTTGGAGTTGATGAACAGGGTGTTTAATTTATATCTAGATTCATTCATGATTGTGTTCATCGATGATATCTTGGTTTATTCTAAGACCGACGAGGAGCATGTGAGGCATTTATGTATTTTGCTCCTTAGGGAGGAGAAAATGTGTGCTAAATTCTCCAAGTCTGAGTTTTGGTTGAGTTCAGTGGCATTCTTGGGGAACGTGGTGTCCAAGGAGGGTATTCGAGTTGACCCAATGAAGATTGAGTTCGTTTGAGGTTAGACTAGGCCTACCTCGGCTAAAGAGATTTGTAGCTTTGTGGGCTTGGCTAGTTTTTATCATCATTTTGTGCAGGTCTTCTCTTCTATTGCAACTCTACTGATTAGACTCACTTAGAAGAGTGTTGTATTTCACTAGTCCGATAAGTGTGAAGAGAGCTTCCAAAAACTTAATTTCTTGTTGACTACAACTCCTATTTTGACATTGCTGGAGGAGGGTGTTGACTTTACCATTTATTATGATACTTTGGGAGTGGGGTTAGGTGGTGTGTTGATGTAAAAAGGGAAGGTTATTTCTTATGCTTCGAGGCAATTAAAGGCCCATGAGAAGAATTATCCTACTCATGATTTGGAGTTGGTTGCAGTTGTATTTGTGTTAAAGTTGTGGCATCACTATCTATATGGAGTCAACTATGATATTTTTACTGACCATCACAACTTATAGTATATCTTTAGCCAGCGAGACCTAAATTTGAGACAAAGAAGATTGATTAATTTCCTAAAAGACTATGATTTGACTATTCTCTATCATCCCAAGAAGGCCAATGTGGTGGGTGATGCTTTGAGTAGGAAGACTTCTAGCATGGGGAGTCCAATAACTATTTGGGTTGAGAAGCGATTGTTGGCTAGAGATGTTCAGAGATTAGCCAATAGATTAGTGAGATTGCAGATTTCAGATTAGGGTGGATTGTTTACTTCTATTGAGGCTCGCTCAACTTTGACGGATCAGATTCGTGAGAGATAGTTTGAGGATGAGAAGTTATGTATTATCCAAGATAACGTGACTAGAGGTGAAGCTAGAGAAGCAGTTCTTGATTATGAGGGTGTCTTGAGGATTGGGAGTCATATCTGTATTCCAAGCTGGGCGATTTGATCAGATTGATACTTGAGAAGGTTCATTGTGCGAGATATTCTATTTACTCGGGGGCAGCGAAGATGTATCATGACTTAAGTCAGCATTACTGGTGGGCCGACATGAAGATAAATATATCAGAGTTTATACCCAGGTGCTTGACATGTCAGTAGGTCAAGTGTTAGCATTTGAGACCAGGTGGAGATCTTCAAAGGATGCCCATTCTCGAATGAAAGTCTGAACGCATTTTCATGGACTTTGTAGTTAGTTTACCTCTTATAGTTGGGGGTTTTGATTCTATTTGAATAGTGGTGGATCTATTGACCAAGTCCACCCATTGCATTCCAATCAAAGTAAAGTTAACAGTTGAGAGACTAACCCAACTCTACATCAGTCAGATTGTGAGACTCCACGGGGTCTCAGTTTCCATCGTGTCATATCGTGGCTCATTTTTTACTTCACATATATGGAGGGCCTTACAACATGGTTTGGGTACCTATTTGGATATGAGTATAACTTTTCACCCCCATACTGATGGGCAATCAGAGAGGACCATTCAGGTGTTGGAGGCTATGTTTCGGGCATATGTTATTGATTTTAGTGCTAGATGGGATCAACATTTAGCCTTGGCGGAGTTTGCGTACAAAAATAGTTATCATTCCAGCATTCATATGGCTCCCTTTGAGGTCTTATATGGCTAGAAATGTAGATCACCCATTGGATGGTTTGACTTAGTAGAGGTGGTGAACATGGGTGTTGATATGTTGAGAGATGATTTAGAGCGGGTGTAGTTGATTCAGAGTAGATTGGTGATAGTTTAGATTTCCCAAAAGAGCTATGCTAATAAGCGGTTGGTGATATGGTATGGTTGAAGGTCTCACCCTTGAAGGGTGTGATGCGATTCGAGAAGAAGGGCAAGCTTAGTTCGAGGTTCATTGGTCCTTTTGAGATCCTTGATAGAGTGGGAGAGGTGTCTTATAGACTTGATTTGCCACCCAACCTATCTTCAGTGCATCCTGTGTTCTATGTTTCGATATTGTGACATTACATTTTAGATGAGTCTCATGTGATTTTTATCGATTCAGTTGAGTTGAGCCCGAATTTGACTTATGAGGAGCAGCCAGTGACTATTTTGGACAGACAGATGAGGAAGTCAAGGACTAAGGAGATTTCTTCAGTGAAGGTCCAGTGGAGCCATAGACCCAAGAATGAGGCTACATAGGAGATATAGTCAGATATGTGTACCTGATATCCTCAGCTTTTTGAGCCTTCAGGTATGTCCCCTATCTCATGTTCGAAGACGAATATTATTTTTAGTAGTGAATGATGTAATGACCTTGAAAATCATTTTTGGCATTTTTGATAAAATTATCATTTTGTCCTTTCCAAAAGTTTCCTTGGGTCATCTTTGATTAAGTCAAAGTCGAATTTTGAAAATCTTGTAAAAAAGTTGGAGTTTTTCTAAAGAAAGAGTTTTTAAAGGCTTAAAGTTGGAAATTTTGAGTTTTGTGGTTATTTTGAGTTTCAAGTGTCAGAATTTAATTTTGTCGGTTCCATCAGCTTCAGAATGCAGAATCTAGTCTAGGTGTACTTGTAGAACTGATTTTGGAGTTAAAATGAAGATTTTGGACCCAAAGTTGTATTTTCAATTTATTTTGGACCATAATTTGACTTTGGTCAACATTCAAAAACTCAAATTGAACTTTTGTCAGTTTCAGTGGTTCTGCGTGGTAAAACTAATGCTAGAAATGACTTTGTTGTAATTTTTAGAGCTTTTGAGATTATTTTGAGTATTTGAGTTCTAAACTAGTTTAAATGATCTTTCTCAGGTTCTAGGCCATTAAGGTCTCGAATTCGAATTATAACAATTCCATTGAGTCAAAAATGTCATTTCTAGTAGGGTTTCATATTTGATTTATATTCACGGGGTTCCAAACGAATTATGAGGGACTGTTATGTGAATTTCCTATGCTGTGTTTTGCTCTATCTGGTGCTGCTATATATTGTTCTTCGCGTTCGCGGGTTGCCTCTGCATTCGCAGAGTATAAGCTGTCTTGAGCTTCTGGTTCGTGGAGGTGGGCTCGCGTTCATAGATGAGTGAATTTTATTGATCCGCATTCGTGGATTAACCCTCCGTGTTCACAAAGTGTTAGGCGAGGTAGGCTTTCGCGTTCGCGGAGCACTAGCTTAGCCTAAATAGTATTTCTCTTTAAAATGACAGAGTATATTATATTCCGCCATTTTTACTATATCAAGCTTTGTTTTCAAGAGATTCTTCAAGGTTTTTCAAGGAAAATCAATTGGGTAACTATTTTCTAACTTCTTTCTTCCATTTCCATTGGTCAAATTGTGTTTTAAACTTATAATTTGGAGATTTTTCGAACTTTGATTTCTAATACTAATTTGATGATTTCTAGTTCATTATAACTCCATTTTTGAAATGGTTTTCACCGTTGAACTCCTTATTACTTGGGAAATATTTTCATGTATTAAATTTTAGTTTTTGGCTACTTTTTTTGGTATGAGATTTTTTTACCATTTTACCCTTTTCACCTGAAATGATTGATTCTATTGTCATTAGATGCATTATGTGATTGTGATTTTATATTTGAATAGTTATGGTGATTTGAATTATCGTGGAAAGGGAAAATTTATGGATTTGACTTGATTCGAGACTTTTTCTAAGGCATGTGGACTTCTATCCTTTTGTTAAGTATGAATGAACCTTGTATGCTCTTATATGTATGAAATTGACTATCTTAGGGTAGAATTTTATCATCATAGTATTTGATCATGAGATTTCGGATTGAGTAATTGTTCATATGGTGATATCTTGACTTGTAAATTAATTGTGAATTTATAATATATGTGATCTTGTGAATCATTTGATATCGATATCGAGATGGTACTTATATTGAAATATGATTGATATTGAGACTGTGATAATATTGAGGCACTAATGATGTTGAGATATTGATGATATTGAGACATTGATGATATTGATATTATGATAATATTGAAATCATTATGATATTGACACTATGATATAATTGAGATCATGCACCTTGCATATACTATTATTTATGCATTGATATTTGTGATGGCTACGACCAAGAGATGAGTAAGGTAACATGTAGATTAGTGGTTGAGGTCTCTATAGATTGATTATTAGCTATGTTTTCTGTCGGCGAGCCGACGTAATATTTTAGTTGATATTGTATTTGAGGTTATTCCCGAATGGGTGAGCATTGGTCGAGGTCATTACCTACAATGTTCATAGATACATGGTCTATGCGAGACTCTCATGGGTTCCGTTCTGACATATATATTGATCAACGAATGTGTATCGTTGGATAAATATGTATCATGATTATCTGATATTGTATCACATTATTTACATCTCATGATATTCACTCTATCTCATATCATTTCAATCTTGATAGTATTAAGTGTATTGCTTATGAGACTGTATATATATTTTATCATTCCTTTTTGGTACCATCAGAGTATACATATACTTTGAAGGTATCAAGTAATTATTGATAGCCTTTTGTAGTGACTGACTTATTTTTTTTCTCCTTGATACCCTCAGAGTTTATATATATCATGATGGTATCAATTAATAATTAATTAGTTTTGAAAAATATCCCTGTTGATCTTGGATGGCAGCACTGTATATGTATACTTTTGTAATATAAAGGAGCAACAAATGCACTTTTATTCTATTTTGGATAGCATCAAAGCATACATATACTTTGAAGGTGCAATAAACATTTTCCTATTTCAATTGGAAGCCAACAGAGTATATATATACGCTTATACCATCAAAGAGGAACAAATTGACTTGTATTTCCTACTTGATACCACCAGAGTATACATATACTTTAAAGGTATCAAGTAATAAATAATAGTCTGTTATAGTAATAAACAATACCACCAGAGTTTATATATATCCAGATGGTATGAAGTAATAATTAATGAACATTGCAATAAAGGATCCTTTATTGGTGTTGGATGCCATCACAAGATATGTATACTCTTATGACATCAAGGGAGGAACAAATGCAATAAGTTTTCATTCTTGATACCATCAGAGTATACATATACTTTGTAGGTATCAAATGACAATTGATAGCCTTTCATAGTGCCTATCTTGTTTTTTTCTCCTTGATACTATCAGAGTTTATATATATCAAGATGCTATCAAGTAATAATTAATTAGCTTTGCAACAAAGAATCCCCTATTACTTCTGGATGTCATCACAATGTAAGTATACTCTTATTAAATCAAGGAGGAACAAATGCAGTGATTTGTCCTTCTTGATACCATCAATGTAAACATATACTTTGAAGGTATCAAGTAATAATTGATAGCCTTTTGTAGTGGATGACTTGTATTTCCTACTTGATACCATTAGAGTATACATATACTTTAAAGATATCAAGTAATAAATGACAACCTTTTATAGTGTCTCTCTTGCTTTTTGTCCTTGATACCATCAAAGTTTATATATACCCAGATGGTGTCAATTAATAATTAATTAGTTTTGCAATAAAGGATTTCCTATTGCTCTTGGATGCCATCAAAGGATATGTATACTCTTATGAAATCAAGGGAGGAAAAAATGCAGTGATTTTTCCTTCTTGATTCCATTAGAATACACATATACTTTGAAGGTATCAAGTGATAATTAATAGACTTTTATAGTGGTTGACTTATTTTTCTCCTTGATACCATTAGAGTATATATATATTTTGAAATAATAAGGATTCTAATGGGCAAAACCGTTTAAAATGGAATTAAAATGAGTCCATAATCATCATTTTTGTATTAAAAATCAAAGTCCGATTAATTCCTAATTTCTTCAATACAAAACCCAAATTTCTATGTTAAAATCACAATTTAATTAAGGAAAATTAAAAATATGGGTTAGAAAATAGTTACCCATTAGTCTTGTCTTGAAAATCCTTCAAGAATCTCTCAAAAATCGAGCTTGAAATATCAAAAATGGTGAATAATGGGGAAATCCATCACTTTAAAATATAACACTATGTCAGGAAAAATAATACTCTGCGAACGCAAAGTACACAATGATCACCTCCACTAATAAGGAGGTCCCACACCAAAAATTTTTGTGAATGTAGATGTGGGGTCTGTGAATGCAGAGGTTACAACAGCAGACCTCTGCGAATGCGGTCTCAATTACGTGAACGCAGAGTATAAATGAGGTTGCACCAGATTCAACAAAAACCACCTATAAAAACATTTTGGAACAAACCCTCGGGGTTCATTTGGAACCCAAGACACACAAATCAAACATGCAAACATATAAAAAACAATATCTCAAACTCAATAGAAACATCAAAATTTGAGTTTGAGGCCTCCTCGGCTCAAAACTCGATAAAACTAAAAGAAACTAGTTAAAACTCAAACTGCCCACGGAGACTCTAAAAATTACAACGACATCATTTCTAGCATCAATTTCACCACCCGAAACCACTGGAACTGTCAGAATTTTGATTAGAGCTTCAGAACTCCAAATGTTGACCAAAGTCAAACTATGATCCAAAATCAACAGAAAATGCAACTTTGGATCCAAAATCTCCATTTTAACTCCGAATTCATTTCCATAAATTCTCATAGATCAGATTCTATATTTCAGAAGTGGCAAAATTGACAGAAATACATTTCAACACTCGAAACTCAAGATGACCGTAAAACTCAAAATTTCAAACTTTAAGCCTTTTAAAAACTTTTTCTGTAGCAAAACTTCAACTTCTTACAAAGTTTTCAAAATATGACTTTTAGACTCAATGAAAAATGACCCAAGATAACTTTTGAGAAGGAAAAAATAGTAATTTTATTGAGAATGCAAAAATGACCTTCGAGATCATTACATCGAAGGTATCAAGTAATAAATGATAGCCTTTTGTGGTGCATATCCTTTTTTTCTCCTTCAAATCATTAAAGTTAGTATATACCCTGATAGCATCAATTAAAAATTAATTGGTTTTGCAATAAATGATTTTCTAGTGATATTGAATGCCACTAGAGTATATGTATACTCTGATGACATCACGGGAGGAACAAATGAAATGGTTTCCTTATTGATACCATAAGAGTATACATATACTTTGAAGGTATCCAATAATAATTGATAGCCTTTTGTAGTGACTGTCTTGTTTTTTATCCTTGATACTATCAAAGTTTGTATCTATCAAGATGGTATCAAGTAATAAATAATTAGCTTTGCAATGAAGGTTCCCCTATTGGTCCTAGATGTCATTGCAGTATATGTATACTCCTATGACATCAAGGGAGGAATAAATGCAGTGATTTTTCCTTCTTGATACCATTAGAATATTCATATACTTTGAAGGTATGCAGTAATAATTATAGTGTCTGACTTATTTTTTCTCCTTGATGCCATTAAAATTTATACATACCTAGATGGTATCAATTTATAATTAATTAGCTTTGTATTAAAGGATTCCCTATTGCTCCTTGATGCCATTACAATATATGTATACTCTCATGATATCAAGGAGGAACAAAGTGCAATAATTATTCCTTCTTGATACCATTAGAATATACATATACTTTGAAGGTATCAAGTATTAATTGATAGTCTTTTGTAGTGGTTGATTAGTTTTTTCTCCTTGATACCATAAGAATTTATATATACCAGATGGTATCAATTTATAATTAAGTAGTTTTGCAATAAAGGTTTCGCTATTGATCTTGGATGCCATCACAGTATATGTATACTCTTATGATATCGAGAAACAAAATGCACTACTATTTCTTTCTTGATACCATCAGAGTATACATATAGTTTGAAGGTATCAAGCAATAAATGATAGCCTTTTATAGTACATGACTTATTTTTTTCCCTTGATACCATCAAAGTTTATGTATAACTGTATGGGATCAAGTAATAATTACTTAGATTTGCAATAAAAGATCTCCTAATTCTCCTGGATGCCATCACAATATATGTATACTCTTATGATATTAGGGAGGAACAAAATACACTGTTATTCCCTTCTTGGTACAATCAGGGTATATACTTTGAAGGTATCAAATAATAAATGATACTCTTATGACATCAAGGGAGGAACAGATGCAATGATTTTTCCATCCTGACACCATCAAAGTATTCATATACTTTGAAGGTATGCAGTAATAATTGATAGCCTTTTGTAGTGACTAACTTATTTTTTCTCCTTGATACCATTAGAGTTTATATATACCTAGATGGTATCAATTTATTGTCACGACCTAAAATCTGAGTGTGATGACACTCATCTAACCTACGAAGGCGAGTCAGTCCAAAACCTAACAACTTAACAATAATAACAAAAGTGGAAGATAACAGTCTAATAAGATAGATATGCACAAGAAACAAAGTACAACTATCCCAAGAACTGGTGTCACATGTACAAACCTCTAAGTATAGAATACTCAAATGAAATACAAGTTATAATGTCTAGTCCTCAAACAGAATAAAACATAGAATGGAATCCTCAAAGGCATGTTGAAGATATAAGCAACTACCTCACAAGTAATCCAGAAGCTCGATCCGACAAAGCAATTGTCTAGAAAGATGTACCAGGCTCACAACCTACACAAATGTAGCAAGGGGTGAGCACCAAACGACTGGGTACTCAATGAAATTGAACTAACCTAAAATAAAGCAATAAAGAACACAAGTAACTCCTTAAATCTCAACCACAAATCGCCGAACTACAACCCTACACTCAGAAAAGTCCCAGCACAATATAGTATACAAGGCACAATAATATAGATATACTCATCATCTGACATAGTATCTCAATACACAAGTATATAAGCAGATCCAATTCTTAATCAAGATCAAAGTTATAATAAGTACATAATCTTATAAACAATATACAACAATATCAACTAGATATGATATGACATGGAGTGGATGTCATGAGATGTATATAATGTAATGCAATGTCAAATAATTGTGATGCATATTTGTCCTAGAATACACATTGGCTGATTAGATGACTGCCTCAGACGGAACTCATGGGGGCAACACATGAACCATGTATCTGTGATCATGGCCAACAATCACCTTGGCTCATTCCACCTATTCGAAAATAACCTTGGACCATCCGGAAATAACCTCGGCTAGATCGATAGAAACCTCGATGACCAATTCACATATTACCTTACTCACATCTCAATCATAGACATAATTGACAAATAATAATAGATGTAAGGTGCATGATCACAATTATATCATAGTATCAAGATCAAAATGATCTCAATACTATCAAAATCTAAAACATTACTGTCTCAATATCATCAGTGTTTGAATGTCACCACAGTCTCAATGTATCAATCGTATTACAATATAAACACCATCTCGCTATCAATATCAAATGATTCACAAAATCACATAGATTACGAATGCATAATTAATTTGTAAAATAATATATCACCATATGAACATTTATTCAATAGGAAAAGTCGTGATCAAGCCTATAATGGCACAATTCTACCTCCAAATACTCAATTCCATACACATAGGAGCATACAAGGTTCATTTATACCTAACAAAAGGTTAAAAATCCACTTGCCTCAAATAACGTCTCAAATCAAGTTGAAATTGTCGCTATCCCCCTCCTATGATACTCCAAATCACCAAAATCTATTCAAATATGATATCACAATCACATAAAAAATCTAATGACCCTAAAATCAATTAATTCAGAGAAAAAGGGTTAAATGGTAAAAAATCTCATGCAAAAAAATGTAGCCAAAATTTGAAAATTAAAGCATGAAAATATTCCCCACGTAATAAGAAATTCAACGATGAAAACAAAGTTAAGCTGAGGGAGAAATCAATGATTAAAGTTTGAAAATCAAAGTCCGAGAAATCCCCAATTCACACTATTAAAATCCTAAAATTCGATGTTAAAATCATAAATATTTCAATGAAAATTAATGAAATTGGTTAGAAAATAGTTACTCAATTAGTTTGCCTTTTAAAATCTCAAAATCCTTTTTGAAAACGAAGCTTGAAGGGTTAAAAATAGTGAAAAATGAGTTAAAATTGACTTTTAATGAAGTTCACTGTTCAGGCCCATGCAATACTCCATGAACGTGGAGCCTTATCGGTGAACGCGGAGGCCCAAGTGGCTCAACACTTCTGCAAATATGGACAGGGCTTCCATGAATGCGAAGGCCAAACAGACACAGCCCCACAAATGTGGTCCCATCTTCTGCAAACCCGAAGGGCAAGGGGAAAATACTCTAGAACTAGAATATATCAGCAACCCATAACAATTTGTAACAAGAACTTGACCCTCAGGAATTCATTCGGAACTCCGTAAACATAAACCAAATATAGAACCCTATCTGAAATGATGATCCAAACTCAATGAAATCATCAAAATTTGAATCCAAAACCCCCATGGTCTTGAACTCGAAAAAGATTATTTTAACTATTTTCAGACTTAAAAACTCAAAATGTTCTCGAAAGCTCTAAAAATTACAACGAAGCCATTTCTAGTGTTAGTATCACCACCCAAAACTATTGAAATGGATGAAATTTCTATGCAAGTTCCCGAACTCTGAATGTTTACCAAAGTCAAACCTATGATCCAAAATGAATTAAAAATGCAACTTTGGGCCTAAATCTCTATTTTAACTCTACATTTGGTTCTGTAAGTTCTCCTAGACCAGATTTGGCATTCCAGAACTGATGGAATCAATGAAATTGGATTCTAACACTCAAAACTCAAAATAACCTCGAAACTTAAAATTTCCAACTTTAAGCCTTTCAAAACTCTTTTTTTTTGTAAAATTTCAACTTTTTACAAGATTTTCAAAATTCAACTTTTAGACTTATCTAAAAATGATCCAAGACAACTTTTGAGAAGGAAAAAATGGTAATTTTGTCAAAAATATCAAAAATAACCTTCGAGGTCATCTTATCCCAAACAATACAGAACTTCTCATCCTCAAACTTTATCTCATGAATTTGATCCATCAAAGATGAGTGGGCCTCAATAGAATCAAGTACTCCACCCTGATTTGAAATCCATAACCTAACCAACCCATTGACCAATATTTGAACATCTCTAGCCAACAATCGCTCCTCAACCCGAATAGTTGCTAAACTCACCATGTTGGAAGCCTTCCTAATCAAAGCATCGGCTACCACATTGGCCTTCTTGTGATGATAGAGACTAGTTAAGTAATAATCCTTTAGAAGCTCAATCCATCTTCTTTGTCTCAGATTTAGATCTTGCTTACTAAAGATATACTATAGGTTGTGATGGTCAGTAAACATCTCGCAATGGAGTCCATATAGATAGTGACTAACTTCAACACAAACACAACCGCAACCAACTCCAAGTCATGAGTGGGATAGTTCTTCTCATGGGTCTTTAGTTGTCTAGAAGCATAAGCAATAACCTCCCCTTTCTACATTAACACACCACCTAGTCCCACTCCAAAGCATCATAATAAATAGTGAAATCAACACCCTCCTCTGGATATGTTAGAATAGGAGTTGTAGTCAATAATAACTTGAGATTTTGGAAGCTCTCTTCACACTCATCGGACCAATAAAATACCACATTCTTTTGAGAAAGCCTAGTTAGTGGAGTTGCAATAGTAGAGAAACCCTGAACGAAATGGTGATAGTAACCAGCCAAACCTACAAAACTGTGAATCTTTGTAGATGAGGTAGGCCTAGTCCAACCCCAAATGACCTCAATCTTTGTCGGGTCAACTCAAATACCCTCCTTGGACACCATGTTCCCCAAGAAAGCTACTAAACTCAACCAAAGCTCGCACTTGGAGAATTTTACATATAGTTTCTCCTCCCTGAGCCTCTGGAGTACAATCTCAAATGCCTCGCATGGTCCTCCTCGATCTTGGAATAGACTAAGATATCATCGATGAATATGTCACATCCCAAAACACCCCATGGATGTGACTGGCACCCGTCAATACTAATTGTCGGGAGAACCAAACATCTATACACACATCCAAATTATCAAAGCACAAAGATACCATATGTGCCA
>JBCEWC010014815.1:0-14126 GCA_038996855.1 Solanum aculeatissimum
GTATGTTAAGTGGTTTACTCGGCCTATGGTGGTATCGAGTGCCAGTCATTCCTCCACATCTTTTGGGGCGTGACATCAATATGTTAATCGCATATTCAAATCTATCATTGATTCAGTTGAATTTATAATCCATTAAAAGTAAATAACTCTTTTTTATTCAATCTTATCACTAAAATTATAATTTAAAATTTTCAGATAAGGTAAATAAATACTAATTGAAATAAATAAATAATGGGTATTTTTATAAAATATAAAAAATTAAGGTAATTATTAAATAATTAAAACTTTTTAAATATTATCTCAAGTTTTTAAATACTATTTTTTTTAAACTTAAGAGCTTGAAATGTTGTCAAATATATTTGTGAAGTTATATCGTCAAACATTAATTCTCAAAAAAAAAAATTCAAAATTTTTCCCAAAAATTTTTGGGGCCAAAGGGCACCCTAGAGTCATCACTAGGCATGTATGAAAAAGGTTGGACGATTTCAAAAGAAACATAGTATCTAAATCATAAAATAAAATATACAGTCAACCCTTATTATAGTATGGCAATCATTACTGGAAATAAAATTCTTTTTAATCACAAATCAAAAAAAAAAAAAAATTGCTCTAGAATATAATTTTTCCACTTATTCCTATGGAATCATCTCACTGGCTAAATGCATAATGATTTCTCATTGAAATAATGAATTTTTTTTAGTATTTTTCGTATGAAAATATTATTATTTTTATCTTTTTTGGAGAATTTAATCAAAATATCTATAAGAATAGTCATTAAACATTTTTTAGTGAAAAATAATATATTTTTTAATAGTGAGTATTCGTTTGAAAATTTTCAATATTGTTATAGTGAAGTGCTTATTTACATCTTATTTTACTGTTACAAACAAAAGCAAATAAAAAATTAATTTACGAATATATGTATCAAAAAGAAAAAATATATATTTGTCAACCAATTAAAACAAAAAAAAAATATAAATATGAAAAAAGCAAAACACAAATAACATATTTTGGTAAAAGTTATTTTCCACTTTGAAAACTTGAAGCGAAGGATGAATTTATTTTATATTTAATCATATAATATTGAAAATAGATTTGAGTTTGTGACTTGTCTTTTCTTAATTTTGGGGGTACAAGGAATTAGAAAATGAAAAATGAGAAATTGAATGAATTGTGTTATAATGGGATTTGCACATTGGTTTGGTGGGGTCAAATGTCAACCTATGACGAGCGAGAAACAGACATTTCACAATTCGCTAACTACATCATTATTGCTATTAGTTTCTTTTATTTAGATGAAAATTGAATTGGGAGAGAAAGAAATAGTATAAACTGTAGTGCTCTCTATCTTAATCCACCAAGCAAGAACAACTTCATTTTTCCTATTTCAAGCAGAATATCAAATACCAAGATTCTCTTTCAACAACTGATCATGGCTAGTCTTGATTTAGGATTAGGCTTTTCATCAACACGGAATCAGAAATCAAGTAAACAAGCTGCAATTAAATTCGATCTTGGTTTGAATTTAAGCCTGTCTTCTGGTGATGTGAAGATGGATCAATTATCTGCTGCTTTGTCCTACTCAATCGCCAGTGTGAAAAGGGAAAGGGATATTGTTAGTGAGGTGACACAAGTAGAAAGATTTAGTCATGATCATGAAGATTATTATGAAGATGATGATGCTTCAAACGGAAGGAAAAAGCTTAGGCTTACTAAAGTGCAATCTGCTCTGTTAGAGGAAAGCTTCAAGCAACAGAGCACTCTCAATCCCGTAAGCTATCCATCTCTTATATTTCATTTTAATTATATCTGCCTACACAACTTTGATTTGATTTTCGAATAATCCAGAAGCAAAAGCAGCACTTAGCCAGGAAGCTTAACGTAAGGCCTCGTCAAGTGGAAGTTTGGTTCCAGAACAGAAGAGCAAGGTTTAATTTGACTTAATATCACACAGATTTAGCCTTGACTAGTTTGTTCCTGTATGTCGATACATTTTTATAATATAACTTACGCAAATGTTCATGATTTTTACAGAACAAAGTTGAAGCAAACAGAGGTAGACTGCGAGTTTTTAAAGAAATATTGTGAAACACTGACGGATGAAAACAGGAAGCTTTACAAAGAACTGCAAGAACTGAGAGCTCTAAAAGTAGGGGAGCCGTTATACATGAAGCTGCCGGCTGCAGCCACCCTCACAGTCTGTCCCTCCTGCGAAAGAGTCGCCTCCGGCGCCGCCCAAAATCCAGCCAAGCGTCCGCACCTCTACGGCTCCTTTACCAATCCCTCCGCAGCTTGTTAATTACAGTAATTAGTATCCAAATTGTCATGTTAATTAGATTCTTAGGAAATATAATCCACCAAAACTCGACAACATTTTTTTTCTAATTTTTGGTTAAGGGTTTTATGTGTAATGTAATGAAATGGCTTGTATAGTTAATTAGAAGTTTGCTAATTATTAATCAATCTATTCTCATTTGTTTCTTTAATTTGTCGCATTACAACTCTCTAAATTGTTAAGAAATATACTTATTTTTGGTTGCCTTTGTTTCTTAAATCACTTTATTTTACAGATTATCAAATCAAGAAATATGTTTAAAATCATGTATATTTTTCTTTCTAGTTAGTTCCAAAAAAATAATAATTAACAATATACTTTTTTAAGGATAATTTTGAGATATTATAAAATAAACTCATATTTTTAAATTCTGTGCTAAGTCAAATTACATTATAACTTAAACGGATGGAGTATATACTATTAAACGTCAATTTGTACATGAAATGCAGTTTCCATGTTCTGTTACGCCATTGATGTAAATTTCTTCCATTTTAGTTAGGTGTTTTTTTCTTATTATTTCAAAAATATAATGTCCTATTTCTTTAATTAAATAAAAATACTATTATACCTTTAATCATATGATCAATAGAAATAAATGTCTATAATTTATTTTGATGAGTGTTTTTATTCTCAAATTAATTATTGTTATACAAATTAAAATAGAAGGAAATAATACAATTAATATGCATGATTATTTAATAATAAAAACATATATAAGAAAAAGGGGTTATAAGGTACTAATAGCTAAGGTTTTTACCTTAATTAAGGAAACAAAAAGATAATGATTTGGATGGTTGAATAAAGGATATATTAGTCATGATAGAGATGATGTGTATGTGGAAAGCCAATGGTGGGAGTCAGCTCACGTGTATTTGTCTCTAGTTTTTATTGAGAAAGTGTCAACATAAAAGTGAAGTGCACACTGCCTCACGTATAATAATATATATAGACGTGTACAGTTTTCAATATACATACATGTTATTTGATTAACGTGACAGCCTCAGGAATACATAAACTTTAAATTTTGACTCTATTTTTGATGTGCTGGCAAGTTTGGCAGAAAATTAAGTAGTGAAAATATAATTTAAGTTATGATGAATTGTTTTCTTTTTTAAAATTAAGATTGAATGTTAATAAGATGAATTGTGTGAACATATATACGTGCTTCACAAAAGTCATGGGAGTGAATGTGATAAGAGATTTTTAGGAGACGTATGTGGGTCGCACATATCATGTGATAATTGAAAATTAAAGATCACACGTACCCCATGTCTTTTCCAAGTTTCTCATAAGTTTCATTATGAACATGGTGACTTGTATGGAAAAATAAATCACCTAGACTTGGCACAACCTACTACTACCTCTTTCATGTTAGAAATTGCTTCTTATTTTCCCATCATCAACACCTCCACATTTTATCCTGTTTTTTCTCTATTGCCCCCACTTTTTTAAAGTTAATTTTTGATATGGTCATTTAATTAATATTTTTTATATTTTAATTTATTAATTTTTTTTTCAGAGTCTGTTTGAATTGATTTATTTTAAATGTTTTGAAGCCAAAAATACTTTTATAATGTTCGGTAAATAAAAAATGCTTTTAGACACTATTTTTAAGCTAAAAAATTATAAATAAGTCAAAACCTAATATAGAATTTTTGACTTATAAGCCAAAAACTATAAACCCGTCCAAATCTGTTCTTAGTCCATTTAAAAAAGAATATTTTTTTAGCTAAATCAAAATAAGACTAACAAATTAAAATAGAGGGAGTAGTTATTATCTCATAAAGTCACTTTCTTTATTGAAGAAACTTAAAATCAAGAAGAAAGATGATTTTATGAGATAATAGCTATTAGTAGAGTGATCATTTGAGAAATCAACCTCTCTTTTCAATAGACAATTGTTTGGTACGTTGGACAAGCATAAATAATCTTGAAATGAAAATTTAGTACTGTCTTATCTCTTATTTGATTACTAATTTCAAGATAAGTTATATCAAGATAAATAATTAGTACCTCTATATATAAGTTATTCGTGCAAGAAAGCAGAATAATTATATCAAAATTAATCATCCCAAGATTTTTTTTTTGTTAACTTATATTTTTATTGATGGATGCAGAAAATTACATACGAATTGGGACCGGCCCAATTATTATTCAAATTAAACCAAACAAAAAAAGCCTAGCCCAACTCCCAGACCCGACCCAACACCTATTCTATAAGAATACACCTATACTCTGTAGGGTTTCCATTTCCTTTTTGCTTTTTTTCATTTCTGCCGTTTAGCTTTCCTCTTCTCCAGACCCTTCTTCTTCTCAAATGCTTCCTCCTTGGTTGAATCCCACCGCGTTTCTCCTTCTTATGTGGATGTGCAATCTTAAGACTCCTTGCTTCTTTCCCGACCTTGGTGTTATCAGCTATCAAGAGTAAGTATTCTCTTATTGCTTTCTTCTTTATCTTCATTTGTTAAATCTTCCCCCTTTATTTCTCAGTTGTGTTCTCCAGTATGTGGGCTACTCTGTCACTTTTTGCTGCTGGATCTCTGCCTTTGTTTGAGCTTTCTTTTCTGGTGAGTGTCTTTTTCTTCGTCTCTGGCTTTTATTTTCTGTAATACCCTAACCTCTATCCTCTTCACAGTTGGTGACGTGATGAAGTGCATGGGTAGCTTCGTACCACCATACTCTCCAGAAATGAAGTTCCTTCAGGTGCACCAGCTCATTTTGCTGAGTCCGTTTTTGTTGGCTGGATGTGAATAGGGTAGATAGCTTGTCTTTATTATTTTTTTGCTGAGGTCCAAATCGACCCTGTACATATGTTGTATTGATAAACTTTAGCTATCATCTCCCTTTTCCTTATCCCTACTTTGCTGAAACTCTTAAATATGGACTCTGTATTTTGTCACTGTTTGTAATCCTCCTCGCTTCACTGTCCATACTTCTGAAGCTGTTGAATGTGGCATTTCCTCTATCAAGTGCTCTATTAGCTAAAAAATCTGCTACCTGATTCCCTTCCCTTAATATGTGCTGAAACAGATGTATTTTCATGATTATGCATTCTTTAATTTCCTGTACTATATCTGCTATCATCCATGGAACTTGCCAATTTCCCATCACCACCTGCCATAACATTAATGAATCTGTTTGAATGATGACTTTATTATAATTGTTTTCCGTGCAATGTTTGCATGTTTGTAGTATTGCTCTTGCCTCTGTCACTGTGTTTGTAGTATCTTCAATTGTCTTGCACTCTGCATACATAATATCTTCGTTGTGGTCCCTTAGACAGAAATCGTATGCACTTTTACCTGAATTTCCTTTCGAAGCTCCATCCGTGTTGTATTTAATCCATTCTTTAGGGGGAAATTCCCAGTATACTTTTCTTATTACCAACTTTGGCTCATATTCCTCTAGTTGTCTTAGTATCCCTGGCCAAGTGTTTTTCATCTTCCAGTTGGGTCTTCTACTGTGAAGTAACATCCCCATATTTCTTGTAATATTATGTATGATCCTTGCCATTGATACCTTTTTTCCATCATGTTTTATCTTGTTTCTCCTCATCCATAATTCCCATATAATGAAACTTAAAAGGGCTTTAAAGTATGATTTTATATCCTTCCTAACTTTGGCATTCCACCATAGCATTATGACTTTTCTGAGTGGTAAATTATTCATTTGTAAACCTACAAAAGAATAAAAATAAGACCATGTCCTGTTAGCAATTGTGGATTTGAGAAACACATGTGACAATGTTTCTTGAGTTGCCTCCTCACAACACCAGCATCTGGAAGGCCCCTCTAAACCCCATCTCCTTACAGTATCATCCTCTGGGATTTTTTGTTTAAAAAGCCTCTACATTAGGAAAGCCATTTTGAAAGGTACTCCTTTTGTCCATATGCATTTGAAGATCATATTTTTGTCCTCTCTGTGTCTAATATAGTTCCAGGCTAGTGCGGCTTTTCTTTCCCCTTGTCCTCCCTTGGTGGCTTAATATTGTTTATAATATGCTCTACTATGTCTTGCTGGAACAGTTCACTTATCTGCTGGACATTCCATTCTCCTTGGTCTGCCAACTCCCTTACTGTTGTTTGGTCTGCCATTATGGTGTCTTCTTCTTCACATATATTGTATAAATCTCCCAACCCTGTCCAGTTATCATACCATAACATGGCAGTTCCGTTATTCACCTTCCACGCTATTTGATGTTCGATTAGGTCCCTTGCTATCAACATCTTTTTCCATACTTGTGATCTTCCACATCCTGGTTTCCAAATAATTTCATTCACATTCTTTTTCTTACAGTATTTATTCTGCATATATCCACTCCACATTGACTCTTTAGTCCTAAAATTCCACCAAAGTTTACAAAAAAATGCAATAGAGATGTCCTGCATTGTACGAAACCCCAGTCCTCCTTCAATTTCTGGAAGACTAAGCGTATGCCATCCTACCCAATGTCTCCATTTTCCTCCTATACAATTGCTCCAGAAAAACAGAGTCATCATTCTCTGAATGGGATTTAAGACTCCTTTTGGGGGATTCATCACTGCCAGACAGTGGATGGGTATGCTTTGCAACACATGTTTGATCAATACTGCCCTTCCCTCGTATGATAACAATTTGCCTTTCCATCCTTGCAATTTTGCCCCAATTCTGTTAATCAAGTTTTTGTAGTATACCTTGTGGTTTCTTTTATAGAAAATTGGGCATCCTAAATAATTAAATGGGAATTCATTTCTCAATATTCCAAAAGCCACCTCTGCCACTACTGCTTCCTCTGGTGACACACTATGATGCATATAGAGTGCACTTTTCTCCTTATTAACTTTCTGACCCGACACCCTTTCATATTTTTCTAGTGTATCTGCCACCAGTTTCATTGTTCTCACATCCGCTTTACATAAGATTATCATATCATCCGCAAATGCCAAGTGGTTTAACCTTGGACTCCCTCTAGACATTCCAAACATTTTGAAATCTTTGTTTCTCAGTAATACATTTAGGTTCCTGGATAATACTTCTGCTGCTATAATAAAAAGTGTTGGCGAGAGTGGATCCCCCTGTTTAAGTCCTCTTGTTGACCTGAAGAAACCATTAGACTGACCATTAAGCAGAACAGAATACCAATTATTATTGATAAGCTTGAAAATCATATCGATTATCCTTTCCCCAAAGCCTATCTTACGTAACACCTTCATCAGAAATATCCACTCCACTCGATCATATGCCTTCATCATATCTAGCTTAATCACCAAATTAGGAATTTTTCCCCTTTTTCTGATTTCAGAGATGATTTCTCGAACCATAAGTATATTTTTTGTAATGCTTCTTCCTTTCACAAAATCAGCTTTTTCGGTTGAGATAATATGTGGAAGAGCTGATTTGATCCTTTCATGTATAATCCGAGAGAAAATCTATTTTACAAAGTTGCTCAGTGATATTGGTCTTAGATCAGAGAATGTATTTACTACCAGTTTCTTTGGCAACAGAACTAGATTAGTATGTGTGATGAATCTAGGCAATTCCTCCCCACTAAAAAAAGCCCTTACCATTGTATGAATATCTTCTTTTATGATTTCCCAGCCTTCTTGGAAAAAAGCTCCTGTCATTCCATCCGGTCCTGCAACACTGTTTTTATTTAACTCCATTACCACCTCTTTCACCTCCTCCATAGTTGGTAATTTTTACAGTTCTTCATTCATGTCTTCATTTATGATGCATGGTAGCTCATTTAACATGCTATCATCCCAAGATAAAAACAATAAAGATGACTTTTTTTTAATAAAAAAAAAACCCACCAATAGATATGATAGGGTCAAACCTATCCCCAACCCACCCACCCCACCAATGATGCACAACCATTTGGTGATGATCTTATGAAAAGAATAATCTACTAAATAAATTAGAGAGAGGATATTTTTATAAATAAATTAACAACTTATTTTTTAAAATTATGCGATGCATATTAAATTTAATATAATAAAATAAATAAATAATAAAAACTAATACTAAAGCAATCATTCTCAATATACAATATAATTAATCTTTGCATAATTTATTTTTCAAATAAAACGACCCATTAGTATTTGAAATTCACTTAACTAATTCATTTAGACTCGCATCAATCATGTCCGCCAACTTCATACATCACCTTTAGCTATAGTCGTAATAGGGGGATATTATTCTAATCACTTATATATTATCCTAATTTATGTGGGGTTTTTTAGACTTAAACAATTTAAGTTTGATTGAAAATTTGTGTATGAAATCTTCAAATTTTTTGAATTAAAATTTATATATTTGTAAACTACGTAAAAAAAAATTATAATTCATAATAATTAATAATTCAAAATATTTAAAAAACTTACAATTAAAAATAAATTTATTTTGAAGCTCAAAATCTAAAAATGTGACAGGATAAAAGAGAAAATCATTTAAAAGAGACTTGATGGGATGAACACGGCTCTTTCATTAAGTGATTTTGAATGTTGAAGATAGAAAATTTCCTCATCAGAATGGGTTTTCCCCTGTATACGTCTTACGAGTTGTAATTATGAGTTAATCAATTTTTTTATATTGAATAATTAAATAAAATAATATCTTAAGAGACACGTTATCATGATAGGTCAGAGGCAAGAGTCCTAAGTTTGAATCATTTGAAGATCTTTCATTGGTCTAACTTTGTGGTCCACTTTAGATTTATTATGTATGAATTTACCTAGGATTTTGTCCATGTTAATGATGTTATAATTTGATGTCCAGTTTGAAAAGAAACGAAATATATATATATATATAAAATAGTGAATAAAAAGACTTTCCTGGAAGCTGCAACTTTCTGATGGTCCTATTAAAATAAACAATAATATTTAATTATAAAATTAAAATAGACACAAAATTGAATGATTATTTTTAATATATTAAATAAGTAAAAATGGACGAAGAAAGTACTTTTTTAATCTTTCTTTTTACCCTATTAATCCATCCTTTGGACGCCGGTATGATGTTAATAAGCCATTATTTGATACATGAAATAATATCTATATTAAAATAATAAATTAGTTATTTCATACAAAAGATAATATAGAAGAGCACGAAAATTGACTCTACCAAACTCATGATGCAATTTATGTAGCCCATTAATTTTTTATTGACATCAAATAGCCATCTAATCCTTTTTGGCAAAAATCAGTAGCCAATTTTTTCCCCTCTTCATTAAAAGTATATTTCAATAATTTCTATCACTTTTAGCTGTAAACAACATATAACATACATTTTAAGTGTTGGATTCTTTATATATATAACATATACTTAAGTGTTGGATTCTTTATATATATAACATATACTTCATATTTGGATTCTTTTTATATATAACATATACTTCATATTTGGATTCTTTATACATATAACATATACTTCATATTTGGATTACATATACATATAACATATACTTCACATATACTTTGCATGCTCTTCATATACAATTGGCTAGTGTTGTGTATATACAACTTGAAAACATATATAGTGAATCTAGTTAGCCACGCATACAGTTTATATCTTCATGTATGCATGTGAAATACATACATAGAGAGTTAGCCACACACATATCTAGCTTTTGCTTTAAAAACAGATATATACGTATACAGTAGGTCACATATTAAAATATAATACGTGATCTAGACTGTAACACCCCCAAATTCATCTTACTTAGTCTGAGTAGAGACCCAGAGAAAATTGAGAAAAATCACTAGAAGGAAACCACGAAGGCCACCTACGGTCCGTAGAGTGATCTACGACCCGTAGACTAGGTCTCGTAGGTCATCCCTGCGACTTAGTGAAACAATTTTCAAGTCTAAGGCCCAGGTACGAGATGTCATACGGACAATACATTATTTTACGGCTTGTGGAATAGATTTTGTGAGTTGATGATCCAAAAATTCACTTTTCTGGAAATTGAACTTACGAGTTATCAGATGGCCCATCATCTATGTTACGACCCATAAGTAAGTGTTCGTAGGTTGAGTTCCAGAAAATCCACTTTTCTGAACCTTGAGGTCATGAGTTATCAGACGACCCGTGACCCAATGCACAACTATAGGAAGAGGTTTCGTAGGTCCTGGTTCCAATTTCTAGTAACTCAATTTTTGGACCCCTTCACCTACGAGGGGCCACTTACGGCCCGTAGGTGGATCTATGGCCCGTAAACGAGATTTAGTAAGTCCACTCGACAATTTTAAGAGGGGTATTCTTGTCTCTTTCTAATCCTTTTAATTAAATCTCATGACATTTTGGACTTAATTTAAGTCCCTTATCATAACCCTAGGTGTTTTATTCCTCAAACACACTTAGGAATTCTTGAGAGCATCGAGAAATGGAGAAAAAACAAGGATTTTGAGTTCACATGTGAGAATCGTTAGAGGATCGATTGTTCTTCTAAATTTCAGGTATGTAAGGCTTCTTAAAGCGTAGGACTGAGTCCGTCCTCGTGCCCTTCCTTACACCTGAGTCGAGACATGCAAAATCATTGAGTATTGAAAATCCTGAAATTTTAACTTTTGAGTTTTCTTGTATCTATTTTGAGCCCACATGAGTATATATGAATAAATTATGCATTACGTCGTGGTTTGCATGAAATCGAGATACTGGTCTTCTATTTAACAACATGAGTCTTAAATTGCATTATTCTGTAAGACCTTGTATTGCATTATTGACTGAATTGAGATCATGAGTCTGGCTTGTTGAGTTGAGTAAATTGAGCATGAGGAGTATATATCCTTGTCTTGCATATGCATGAGATGAGCATCTTCTGTATTTATGTGTCGAGCATGAATGGTATGAGATTGAATGATTGTAAGAGTCGGAGTCTTGCATGATGTGAGTAAGAGTCTTGATTTGCATGACATAAATGGTGGTTCTAAATCGTTGAGAAATTGAGTTGATTTATTTCAAGATGAATCAATGAGATGAGTGGAGTTGAGTTGCATGAGCTCATTTTAGTCTTGGAAGGAGTATTGAGCACCGAGTGGGTAAGAGGATAACACCCCAAAACTACATTACTAGTGTAGGATAGTCGTGCAGTTAACTCTGGCGACTCAAGTTTCAAAATATGAACATTTCTCTTTGGATCCGAGAGATAGAGGAAGAGGTTGATATTCTTTACCTTGGCAAGTTTAGGGCGGGCGTGGCAACGACGTCAGCATCATTGTGCATTACCAAAACTAATGGTGGTGGAAGGTATGTCAGTTAGAGAAACTTCAAAGCAACACTTGACTGAGCATACTATGTTTTAAACTGATCTGTAAAATATTTGAGTCTATTTTCAAAGCACGATTTTAAACTTTAAACTTGTATCTCTATTAAGTTGAGTCATGAGGTGATGAGTCGAGTTTCGAGTTGAGTTGAGTTTTACCTATTTTCCTTGAGTTATTTTACATACCAGTATATTCCATGTACTGATGTCCATTTGGGTCTGCATCATTAATGATGCAGATACATGTGATAGAGGGTTTCAACCAGCGCATCGTTGAGGTCCACCTTCTCGCATTCAGAGTTGGTGAGCCCTCCTTGCTTTTCGGAAGAGCTTTTCTTTTCTGTTTTTGTTTGAGTAATAACATTATTTCCATTGAGGTAGCCCGGAGCATGTCTTGGCACCTTCTAGATAAGATTAGAGGCTTTATAGACATTGAGTAGAGGTTGTTAATTGCTTATACTTTTCCAAACTTGATCATTGGAAACTATTTTATAAGAATTTTATTTACCCATTCGATTTTTTATCTTGAGTATTCTTCCAAACTTGATCATTGGAAACATGAGCTTCTCTACTTTTGCTTGTCTTGGGGCTTCAGAAATCACTTTCCACCTTAGTAATCTAGGAATTGCATCTTTCGATATATGTATGACAATACTTTCATCAACAAAGGAACAACACTCATATATCCATGTTTGCAGAGCTAGTGAAAAATCACCTAATCTGTAGTATTGCATATTAATCTTAAGACAATGCCTAATACTATCCAACAAATCATGAAATACATCAACACCCCAAGGATATTCATTAAACAATCCAGGCTCAACCAGATAAATGTGTTTCTTTGGAACTGTCTATTCACTATTCTCGTAAGAGAATAAAAATTCTTCAATAAAGAACAACACAATAAATTTTACAGCATGAGGGTTATCATCCCATTTTGTACAGTGAAATATATTTCGAACAAGAATTTTGTCAATAGATTTTTCTCTAGCAAAGTACTCCACCATGAACTCCGAAGCGATTTCAGGATCATACCCAACATCACAAGGCCCACCACATCTTAAGCCAGTGACAATACCAAATTCTCTTAAGCCAAAAAAGAGCTTCTCTCCATTTACTTCAATACCAAAAATATCTGTGGGAGTTAGGTTTAGCTCCTTCTCAATTAAACAATGTATAATTTGTAATTGAGTATTGACTTTGTGTATATCAACAAAATAACCAAAACATGTACATCGAAAAGCTTCAAACTGATCAGGAGACAACTTAGCTTTTATTGTGTCGATCACTTCATAGTTTGTATAAGCCTTCCAAGGACTGATTACATAGTTTTCACCAGGCACCTTCCAAAACTTTCGCTTCTACACTCAAAAAAGTAAAAAAAAAAGTGTCTCTAATAAATGACAACTGAAACTGATTAAAAATCACATAAATAACAAAAAAATAGATAAAACATTGCCGAAATCATTCATATTATCAACATCTTTTGAAGGTCGATTCCTCCTCTGTTTTTTCTTGGTAGATGAAACCTTACTTGTTGGCTTTGGAATAGGCAAATCATCCATGAAATCATCATCGTCATTTTTTTTTGTTTTGGCTCAACTTCTATTTTCCTCTTGTTAGATTTCAAACCCACATTACCAACATATTTTTTCAGTATTATTTTTACTTTTTTTTGCTGAACTTCAGTATCAATTTTGTTCCTCTTATTAGATGTCAAGTTATCTGTAGGTTGAGAAATTTCTAACTCGAAAGACGACACTTCACTATTTAACCTACTACCAGACGGTGGAGAATGACTACTAACAATATTCACAACACTAACATTCCTAGGACTTCTTCTTTTTGCTTTCATAGCAGGGGTTTCCTGACTTGTATTCACATCAACAATATAAATTTAATCGGACTTGAACCTTCAACTGAATGAGAATTTTGAATCCTAGCACTCCTCCTAGGAGTTGATATCTCATTCATCGCAGAAGAGTTGGATTCCTGTAAAATTAGGAAAAGAATGCAAAGTTCTAAACAAATCTACAAGGGTTTTGAACATGCAAACAAAATCGTTAATAGAAGAATATAATACAACTGTAGAAACACAAAAAAATCATACTAATGTGCAAATCAACAAGTTTAATTGAAATCAGAGAAGATAAATCCTAAAAAACAAGTGTAGAAACAGAAAAAAAAATCAAAAAAGCACAAAAATCAAGTAAAAAATTACATCACTGGGAGGGGAAATATGAATCGAACAAATAGTGAACAAAATTTTTGTTACAACGATAGAGAATACCTTCAGTGAAGAGTGTTTGATTTCGTTTGATCGGAGAAGAACGAAAGAATAGTTTTCTTTTTCTTTTGAGTCGAAGCAAAGAGGAATAAATTTTTGAGAGAAGTTTTGCCTTGTGTTTCGTATAAAAGGGCGGGAACGAAGAATTCCTAGTCCCTACCCTACCTTATTTCGTCATTAATTTAGTAAATATGTCATAGACCGTAATAAATTATAAGTAACATTAAAAAACGAAATAACAGTAATAAAATATATCAATTATG
>JBCEWC010014816.1:0-14125 GCA_038996855.1 Solanum aculeatissimum
ACCATTGATCAAAACCATGCTTATGCTTAGGCCAAAGGCCATCAAGAGTTTCCAAAACATTTTCATAATCATTCCATGTCAGTGCAATAAGAATATCAAATCTACATAACTTATCATATCAAGTCTTCAAAACATATCAAAGTGGTGCAAACACCCAATATGCTCAAAAAGCCATAACAAGAGACTATGTGATCACAAGCCTTACATATCATATCATAACAAGAGTTTCATCAAGAGTTTTTTCATAACAATCTTCAATGCATATGCCATGATTGAGGAACAAGAACATGTATAATGGAATTCAAACTTAGTTTCACAAATTGAAAGGCAATTCATCAAAAATCATGAGAAAATCCACAATTAAAGCATAAAGTAAATTACCCAAGACTAATTAAATCATAAAGGGACATGCACTTTGATTTTTCAAGAGTTTCCATAAACATTCATAAAATTCAAACTCAAAACATGATTAAATTACCTTAAATCTACAACACATAATCCTAATCAACTAAATACTTCAAAATTGGAAGAACCCATAACTTAAAGAAATCTTAAAATAAAATTTAAAGAGTAGGGTTCTTGGGTCCTCAAGGATGAAAGGAAATCCTCGAATCAAAACCCACATACCTTACAATCACCCAAGAAATTGAAGAATTAAGCAAGCAAAGGTTGTCTTCCCCAAATTTCTTCAAGCTTTCAACAATGGAGGTCAAGAGAATTTAGAATTTTTCAAAGAGTAATGAAGAGCCTTAGAATGGATGAAATAGGGTTAGGGTTGGGTTAAGGTGGTTTAGGGGACCTTAGAATGCCTAAAAGGGGCCTAGGGACTAATTAAATTATGAATTAATCATTAATGAAATTGACATTTAACTAGAAAACAGTGTCACATCGAGGACAATAGTGGGTCGTTTACTAGTACACGGGACGTACAACTGCCCGTGAACCATCAACTGGTTTCTGCTTCGGCTCAAACTTTTGAGGGACTTTCTGGACCACTACACGAGGGGGTTCACGTGTCTTGCGGCTTCACGCGGATCATGTACTGGTCGGTAGAGCCACCCTTGGCCCAAGAACCAACCCACAACCCTGGCCAGATCTTTTCTCCACTTGACAACCACCCACACGGACCGTTTGGGGTCTCACGGACCATGGGGTGGTCCGTGAGACTTCACTTGGTCTATGGGATGGGTCCTAGCCACCCTGAGCTCACTGAAGCATTTCATGGACCCCCATATGGACCGTTATCCCTCAAACGGTCCGTGGTCCTTGCCTTGGGCCATTTCCAGGCCGAATTACGGGCAGTCCTACTATTTTTGCCATAACTTCATCATATGAACTCCGAATCAAGTGAAACTAGTTGCATTCCGAAGATAACTCAAAGAGATTAAATTTTATATTTAGTAGCCCACACGGTTCAACCCGCATAAAAAGTTATGTCTCCTCAAAGCTCACTGTCCAAGTGGCCTCTCAAGGCCACCAAACGATCTGTTATGCGTTCGGCCACTTAAAATCAACCCATGGCTACCAAACCTCAATCATGACCAGTATAAAATCATACAAGACCAACCATAAGGAGTTTTCAAAAACTTTTGGGTCGTTACAAAAGGCAAATACACTTTCATGTCAACCTTCAAGCATATGAGTAGCTCCATACTTGTCATATCTTATCATATCATATTGGTGTCAACACCCATGTTTCTTAAAGAGCCATATAATAGACATTATGTGATTACATTCTTGTAATAACCCATACTTGTTCAAAATCATAATCATAAACATGTTTGGGACTTAGCCCACATCAAATCCTTCTAGAAAATCCATGATCATGCATGCAAATGCCATGAGTAAAAATGAGAATAGCATGGGTTCTAGAATTCATACTTTAAATTCAAATCAAGAGTAGTCCATAAGAAATTCAAGTTAAATCAACACTTAAACCATCATTAAAATACTGCCCATGCATAGTTCAAGAGTAAAGGGGGCATGCATAACTTGACCTTCATCAAATCCATTGAAACTTCATAGAATTCAAACCTAAATCAACTTTAAATAACCTAATTTCTACATCCCACAACTCAATTCAATTAAATACTTCAAAATTTAAAGAAACCACAATTAAAGACGGCTTAAATTCACCATTTAAAGAAGAGGATTCTTGTGTCTTCATGGATGAAAGGAAATCCTTGAATCAATCCCACATACCTTGAGATTAGTCAAGAGAATTGGATGATTTTGTAACAAAGATGATTTTCCCCAAATTTCTTCAAGCGTTTATCAGTGGAGGTCAAGAGGATTGAGAAAATTTTGGAGTGAATTGAAGAGTGATAGAATGAATTAGAGGGGATTAGAGTTTGATTTAGGGGTGTTAGGAGACCTTAGAAAGGCGAAAAGGGGCATAGGATCTAATTAAGTTACAAACTAATCATTAACAAAACGGACTAGATCACCAAAAACATTGATTCACGGAATGCACCCATGGGTCGTCCAGAGGCTCACGGGCCGTGAACCTATCCATGAGACCTCACTTGGTCTCGGCTTTGACATGAACTCCCAGGGGACATTCTGGACCAACTCATGAAGGGCCTCACGGACCGTGTAGCTGCACACGAACTGTGTACTCATCCGTGGAGCATCACTTGGTCAAGAATCCAACCCTGAACCTTGGCCAACTCTCTGGATCACCTCACGGGACCCCCTCATGGGCCGTAAAGGCTCACACGGACAGTAAAGTGGTTTGTAGGGCCACACTTGGCTCATGGCTTAGACCCCAACCCCTAGGAGCCCACTGGATCAACCCAGGGAACCCACCACAGACCGTGAACCACCAAATGGTCCGTGGTCCCTCAATTAGACCCCAATCTGAAACCCTTTTCCGGCTTACTTCCAATTATGGGCAGTCTCACTACAAGGGCCATAACGTTCAAACCCAATTTTCAAATTGAGTGAAACCAATTTTGTTACGAAGATAACTCAAAGATCTTCGATGTGATATATAATATCCCACACAGTACATACTTCACCAAAAGATATACCATCTCATATTTAGTGTTGCCTAACGTCCTTACAACTTTGCACCAAAACAATTCCTTTGAATTCGGCCACTTGAATACAACCCATGTCTACCAAAAATCAACCACGACATGTTTAATACAAACCTTGATCAACCATTATGAAGTTCAAAAATTTTAGGGTTCTCACATCATCTCCCCCTTGGGAATATTCGTCCTCGAATGAGCTAAAACTATGGCTTGAGGACAACAATCAAACAAGAGACATTTTCATCCAAACTTATAACGGATGATGCATCATTTCAAAAGTCATTCAAAACTCATGTCAAAACATCATTTAAATCATTTTTGTGCTCATTTATGCATGCAATGTCATGAAACTCAAGAAGGAAAGAATAAGGACAATTAGAAAGAATAGAACCTAGTACCTTAGGCTTGAGTAGATTGGAATAGATAGGGATATCACTCCATCAGTTCCAACTCTGCTTCCCACGTTGCACCATCCACGTCTTGGTTTCTCCAAAGCACCTTGACCGAAGTTACTTACTTGTTGCGAAGCTGCTTCACTTGCCTATCTAAGATTTCAACCGGCACATCTTCATAGGTTAAATTCTTCTCAACCGTTGCACCCTCCAAAGGTGTAATTGCCTTAGGATCACCACCCAACTTCCTCAACATGGACACATGGAATACCGGATGAATGGAGCTCATGTACAAAGGCAAATCCAACCTATAAGCCACATTGCCAACCCGTTCCACAATATCATAAGGTCCAACATACCGGGGGCTCAACTTGCCTTTTTGTCAAAATGCATGATGCCTTTTATGGGGGACACTTTCACATACACCCAATCACCAACATGATATTCGAGATCTCTCTTCCTAACATTCGAATATGACTTTTGGCGATTTTGAGTCATCTTCAATTTCTCCCGAATAAACTTCACTTTTTCAATGGCCTCAACAACCAAATCAGGGCCTAACAAGGCCGCCTGACCTATTTTAAATCAACCAACCGGAGATTACATCTCCTACCATACAAAGCTTCAAATGGATCCATAGCAATGCTAGCATGAAAGCTATTGTTATAGGCAAATTCAATGAGCGGTAGATGATCATCCCAATTTCCATAGAATTCTAACATACAAGCCCTTGACATGTGTTCCAAGGTTTGAATTGTTTTTTCGGCTTGCGTATTGGTTTGAGGATGAAATGCAGTGCTCAACTTGACCATAGTACCAAGTTCTTTTTGAAAAGACTTCTTAAAATGAGAATTAAATTGAGTACCATGATCCGATATAATAGACCTAGGTACACCATATAATCTGACCAATTTCCAAATATACACCTTAGCATACTCCTCGGCACTATAGGTAGTCCTAACCGGTAAGAAGTGAGCCAACTTAGTCATCCTATCAGCCACTACCCATATAGAATTGAATTGTCTTCGAGTACGAGGCAACCCAACCACAAAGTCCATGTTCACATCTTCCCACTTCCAAGTAGGAATTTCAATATCTTGGGTCAAACCACCAGGCCTTTGATGTTCCACTTTCACTTGTTGGTAATTAGGAAATTTAGACACGACCTTGGCTATGTCCTTCTTCATAACATGCCACCTATACATCTCTCTCAAATCTCGGTGCATTTTGGTTGATCCCGGATGAATAAAATATTGAGAATTATGAGCCTTTTCATGAAAATCTCCCTTAAGACATCAACATCCACAACACACAAACGGTCTTGGTACCGTAGCACACCATCTCCCCCTTGGGAGAAAACATCAATCTCTCCATCGGCAATCAACTTCTTCAAATCTACAAAGGTAGGATCTAGGTCTTGTTTCGGCTTAACATCAACTACCAAGGAAGACTCGGATCCACCTTGAAGAAGAATTTCACCATTGTCAGATTTGGCCAACCTCACACCCAACCTAGCCAAATGGTGAACATCTTTCACTATCTCCTTCTTCCCCTCATCCACATGTGTCACACTTCTCATAGAGAGCCTACTAAGGGCATCTGTCACAATATTAGCTTTGTCGGGCTGATAAAGGACACTCATATCATAATCCTTGAGGAGTTCCAACCATCTCCTTTGTTGTAAATTAAGGTCCCTTTAGGTGAACACATATTGCAAACTCTTGTGATCGGTGAAGACATCCACATGAACCCCATACAAATAATGTCGCCAAATTTTAAAAGCAAACACCCCCGCCGCCAACTCAAGATCATGGGTTGGATAATTTTGTTCATGCACCTTCATTTGTCGGGACGCATACGCTATCACCTTACCATGTTGTATAAGCACACAACCCAAACCAATACGTGATGTATCACAATATATGACAAACCCATCTAAACCATTAGGCAAGGTCAAAATCAGAGTCGATGTAAGTCGATCCTTCAAAGTTTGAAAACTCTTTTCACATTCATTTGACCACACAAACTTGGCCATCTTTTGAGTCAACTTAGTCAATGGAGATTTTATAAAGGAAAACCCTTCAACAAATCTTTTATAATAAATGGCTAAACCAAGGAAGCTTCGACTATTCGAAGGAGTCAATGGTCTAGGCGAATCCTTCACTGCTTTGGTTTTCTTAGGATCAACCTTAATGCCATCACCGGACACCACATGACCAAGGAAAGCAACTTCTCCCAACCAAAACTCACACTTGCTTAACTTGGCATACAATTACTTTTCCCTCAACGTTTGAAGTACCAATCTTAAGTGATCCATATGCTCTTGCTCACTACGGGAGTAAATCAAAATATCATCAATGAACACTACCAAAAAATTATCAAGGAACAGTTTAAACACCCGATTCATAAGATCCATAAACACCACCAGAGCATTAGTCAACCCAAATGACATCACCACACACTCAAAGTGACCATAACGAGTCCAAAAGGCCATCTTGGGAATGTCACACTCACTCACCGTCAATTGGTGATAACCCGAACGAAGATATATTTTGGAGAAGTGAGTAGCTCCTTGAATTTGGTCAAAAAATCATCAATTCTAGGCAACTACTACCTATTCTTAACGGTCACCTTGTTCAATTGCCGAAAATCAATTCACATTCGGAGTGAACCATCCTTCTTCCTCACAAACAACACGGGAGCACCCCAAGGTGAGATACTTGGCCTAATATACCCCTTTTCTAGAAAGTCTTTCAATTGATCTTTCAACTCCTTCAATTCCACCGCGGCCATATGATAAGGAGGAATAAAAATAGGTTGAGTATCCGAAAGGAGATCTATGCCAAAATCTATTTCTCTATCGGGAGGAATACCGGGAAAGTCCTCGGGAAACTCATTAACCACTGGAACCGATTCAAGCTTAGGTGACTCACCCTCCACATCTCTAACCCGTACAATATGATAAATGCACCCCTTACAAATCATTTTTCGGGCTTTGAGGTAGGAAATAAACCAACCCTTAACCACAGAATTACTACCCTTCCACTCCAACACAGGTTTATTAGGAACTTAAAATTTAACTTGCCTAGTCCTACAATCAACCGAGGCATACAATGCATACAATGCATGCAACCAATCTATCCCAAGGATAACATCAAAATCATACATCTCAAGTTCTACAAGGTCACTTGGGAACACTTTATGCAACACAGAGACTAAACAACCTCGATACACTTTCCGGGAAACAATAGACTCATCCACGTGAGTATACACCAAATAAGGTTCCCTTAGAGTTTCAATACTCAAACCAAATTTAGCACCCAACAAAGAAGTCACAAAAGATAAATTTGCACCCAGATCAAGTAAAGCATAAGCATCAAAATCAAAGATTTTTAACATACCAGTCATAACGTCCGGAGCTTCCTCCACCTCTTGCCAGGCATGGAGAGCCTAAAATCGGTTATTCCTAGGACCACCACCAATCGAAGCTTTCGACGACCCTTGACCACCGGGAGTGACTTAATCTTTCTTTGCACCCCTTAGGCAGTCAAAAATCTTATGGTCCAAATCCCCATATCCGAAGCAAGCACCCGAAGCTTTCCTATAATTACCCACATGATGCTTCCCACATTGACCACAAAGAGGAATTCGGGGACCACCCCTAACTTGTGCCGTAGGAGAAGGCACTCTTGGATTAGCAACCCTCATATTTGAACCTTGGCCTTGATGGAATCGGCGAAAACCACCACCACCCTTATAGTTGGATAACCCACCCTTAGACCCTCTTCCAGAACCCTTTTCCAGCATACTTCCATTTACGGGCAGTTTCACTGCAAGGGCCATAACATTCACATCCAAACTCTGAATTAAGTGAAACCAATTGCGTTGTGAAGATAACTCAAATAACTTCAATTTGATATATAGTAGATCACCCAGTTCATCCCGTACCAAATGATATGGACTTTCAAAGTTCACTTTCCAACCAGCCTTACAACTTTACCACCAAAATGATTCCCTTGAATCTGACAACTTAAATACAACCCATGGCTACCAAAATTTACCATGACCAAATCAACACTAACCTTGACAAATCATTACGAAGTTAAAAAATTTTTGGGTCATTACAAAACTATTCCTAAAATAGTCCCAAAATATATGGAGGACGTGAGACAAAAATTCTCACTTATCAGCCCACAAATCCCTGCGAAAGCACATTCAAGATAACATAAAATAACTTGTTTCTAAGGAAAACAAAAATGGTACAGCAACCTTGGTATATCATTTCTGAACAAAATCTTGTTAAAACATCAAATTTCCTTCATAATAAAGTCAACCAACAAGAGAAAAGTCCCTCAATAACCAAGAAAAGTGCGCAGCAATTTTAGAACACATGCTGTCCAAAATTTTGACATAGCATAACCAACTTATTTTTCTTGTTTTTCATGGAAACATTACACTAAATACATAGGTATTTTTACTTACCTTAACCTTCAAAAAGTAGGGATTCTCCAAGAACTCTAAAGGTGTGCTTTGGCCGCTTTTCAAAGTGAAAAGAGAGCAAAAAGAAAACTTGGAGAAAATCTTATTTTTGTCTATGTTAAAATGACTTAAGGAGCTAGTTTTTAGCCCCTTTTAAAGGGACACTACTTGCCGACTTTTTCCATTATTTTAAGCCTTATTTTATCAAGGGAGTGATATATTGTTTTGTCCTTTCACTTGGGTGTTATTGGGTTTCAATCGGTGGGCTTTGGTTGCCAATTCTTCAATTTTTCCTTTACTTAATTTGGGCCCAAATCGTCAAGTAGGTTATGAATATAGTTGGGAGATTTTTCTATTCGTCTTGGGCTGCCAAAATTTTCCCTTTATAATTCCAAATCATGGGATAAAATTACATCCTTAACTTGGGCTTTATTCTTTATCAGACTTGGACAATTTTGAGGTTGGGCCTCGTCTCCGTGTTCTTTTCTTTTTACTTAATTTTTGGCCCTCAAGCGAGCTCACTCATGTATGAGTTAATCTTCTCCATCTACCTAGATCATTTAAGCTAAGCATGTAGATGACTCACGTGCTAGCTTGTTAAAGTCCCACAAGCACCTTATTTGTTTACTTCGTTTAAGGTCGCAATCTCCTTAAATCAACTTAAAACTCATAAACACTTGATCATCATAATCATTACATGTACATATGACCCTCTAATCTAAAATTGGTGCTCATTTGACCAAGCCATATCATGTTCCATATGCAAGGACTAGTACACGTAAGATATGGGGTGATACAGATTTTTCCTAATGGACTCCTAATACATGAGGAATATCTTCATGTAAAAACTTTTAGATTTCAATCCCGTTCCTAATATTAGATTTTTGAGTCATTTTACCCATTTAATTTCCCAAAAATTTCATAATTTTGGTATATTTAATTTTAAAATTTGATTGTGAATCACTATTCTATTAGATTGTGGCGATTTGGAGGATATTGAGGGGAAAATACCGACATTAGCATGATCGCAATTGTTAGCTAAGGCAAGTGGATTTAACTGTAGTTAAGATTGTTGAGCCATGTATTCCTTTATGTTTGTTAGGGTATAATAGGGAATTGGTTTTGAGTGTATACTTCATGAAATGAATTAATGATTCGAGATGGGGTTACAATATGGCTATGTGATTAGACGTGCTAATGTGAAACTTGGATATGGAAATTTTCTAAGTCTTATGAATCATTTATTGATCAACATTGTACTGAATCACGAGTTATATGGCATTGCATCATGGATTTTATTTCTTACTCACTCATTCTTCATGCAGATACTTATCTATGTTTGATTATGGAAATTGATATTAGTGGGATATTGGGATTTGAAGCCGAGCTCTTTACCAGTTGATGTTATTTGTCGAGATCTTTTTCAGCGGTTGAGTTATCTTTTGGGGGGTTTTGATTGCCAAAGTTTTTTTTTTTGGAGGTTGAGTTTTTTTTTGGCAGATACTTGGTCTATGTAAGGTCTCCATGAGTTTTGATGTGAGGTGATCGTCAAATGTGTATCATAGAATAAACATGTATCATGATTACTTGAAATTGCATTGCATTATCTTGCACCCCATTCACTAGTTTTGATCATGAGTATCTTCTTTGATCTGTGGTGATCATGTGTGTATGTGACTGCACACGTGTGTGTACTGGCTTTCCTGTTTGTAGGGTGGTAGATGTAGAGGTTTGTGGTTAGGATGATTGGGATACCTGTATTCTTCATTATTTTACTAATAGTTTGTATTTATTTTCTAGATACCTATTATTGGGTACTCACCCTTGCTTCTACACCTGTGTAGGTTGTGAGTCCAGTTTCACCTTATTTCTATATTCTCATCTTGGACTAGCTTCTGGACCACCAAAGAGTTAGCAGCTTATCTTTTCAGTGGACTCTCAAGGCCCTTTTACTTTATGCTTTTATTCAATTTGAGGACTAAGACATTGAGATTTGTATTGTTCTTCGTTGCTATTGAGTTTAATGGTTTGTACATGTGACACCAGTCTTGGGTAATTATAGAATTGAAACCTTTTATCGTTATCTATAATAATTTATATTATGCTAGTTTTTCTTTTTCTGCTTAAATTTTCTGTATTCATTGAATTGATCAGCTCTTAGGCTGACTTGCCTTGGTGGAGGTTAGGTAGGTGTCATCACACCCGATTTTGTGTCGTGACAATCTATTTTTTATTTATATTATATTTATTTTGGAATTAGCATAATTTTGTTGGTATTTTAATTTTTAAAATTAAAATTGAATCCATTGTTAAATAAAGTTATAAACTTATGTTTTGTTTTCTTTTAAATCATATTTATGTATAATATGTTGAAATTAGACATAAGAGTTTTATATTAAATATTTTTTTTTGAATTTAGAACTTAAGTTATCTTTTAAATTTCATTTATGTTAGGAGTATTGATTCAATATTTACATTGTAAACTATTTTTTTGTTAGATTAGATATATTACTTTTTGCCTAATGATTTAATAATTTATTGTGTTATATTTATAATATTAATTTTTTTGTGAAACGTGCATTTTATATTGTTCATAGAAATTTTATACTTTAATTTTTCATGATTAATTTACATGAAAATATTAATTTGACAAATGTAAATCAGTAATGTTAATTAAGAACATCTATTTATTAATTAATATATTCTCAAAAGATAATATATATCTTAAATATTTAATTTAATATCCTTTATAAAGTTCTTTATTCATCTATTATAAATTCTTAATTTAGATGATTAACTTTCATTTTTAAAATTTAATATATTCATGTAATTACACTTTTTCAACCACACATGACACTTTTAATTATACTGAATTATATTGTGGCAAACAAACAGGTCACTATAATTACTAGGGTGTGTGGTTACTTGTAATACCCCATAACTCTATTCATAGGACCCGAAAGTTTTCATCGTAAGTATATAATCTTGAACCTAGTGATGCCTTACATATACCTATATTTTAAGGCTCATTCCTATATGAGTGAAGAGTATTATAAGTGAATTAGGTTTATAAGAGACCTCTAGTACTTAGTCGACTTCAAAACTTTCCTATCGATTGAGTTTTTCTCATTAGATTATGCAAGGGTTAACTTTAAATGACCATATGTTTTAGGACATAAATAATTCGGTGGCCCATGACCTATCAATTGAAAAGGTCTTTGAATTATCTTTTCAACAAATTGATTTCACCTCATTTGGAGTTCGGAGTCAAAAGTTATGACTATTTTACAGCAGACTGCTAGAGAAGAGTTGAACTGCGAAACCTACTTATGGATCATGGTTAGAGTTACAACCCATACTAGTCACTCTTTGAAATACTTTTGCAAGTCCATTTTTGAGTCCCAGACTTGACGTAGCAACCTACGAGTCGTAGATGCACTTAAGAGTCGTAGATTGGGCTTGTGGAATCGATCTAGTGACCCTGAAATATGTCCAAAAGTCTATGGATGGGTTCTTACGGGCTGTGGAATCTTGTACGCGACATAGATGGCTGTGGGTGACTTTGATAGTGTTTTAAGAAATGGTTATTTTGGTCCTTTTAAATCCTAAACTCGACATTTTTACACCTACATAAGCCCCTAAATGTAACTATTTAGTCTATTTACGTTCAAAACATATTCCAAGACTTTGAAAAAGGTTTCAAGAGGAGAAAATCTAGGTTTTAAAGAGAATCCAGTGTGTTCTTCAAAATTCTTCAAAAATCTAAGTGTCTTAGGTATGTAAGGCTACTCATAGCATTGGATTGAGTTCATCCACGCTACCCGCATGTTGATTTCTTGTAATTGAGTTCGAGTAGAGTTTTACCATAATTCTTTAATTAAATTCTTGAGTTGTCTATTATCCTATTGAGTTCTTTGTACATAGAAATATATTGGTGATGTTCATGAGTTGGGTATTCGATTGGATGCATATTCATGTCTTCATTCACATGATCCTAATTGAGGACTATATTTGATTTTATACATTATTCCAAATTGAGAATTGATAGTTGTTTTGAATGTTGAATAAAGATGATTTTTGAGCATATTTTACTTAGTGTACATTAACATGAGTTTTGAGCATAAATACTAATTGTGAAAAAATCTTGATGAGGTAATGCATATTTTAATGGGTTTTTTTTTATGAAATTGTGCATTGAGTTTAAATGACATTTTGAGTAAATATTTTGTTGACGATGTTAAGATATTTTTATTGATTAAGATGTTGATGAAGTATGAAATGAGTTTGAATGAGACTTTTAAAGAGAATATTTTGGGAGTAGTATTGAGCACCGAGTTGGGTATGAGTTTAACACCCCAGAACTATGTTGCCCGTGTAGGATAGTTGTGCAGTTAACTCTAAAAACTCCTATTCAAAAAAATAGATGGGGCTAATGGATCCATGATTAACAATTGACGTCCTTACTTTGGAAAGTATTGGACAGGCGATCAACGATGTCGCGATCGTTGTACATCACCCACGAAGGTAGTGGGATGTTGTCGATTAGAGAAACTTCCTAATTTTGCATAACTGATATGACATGAGTTGCATGCTAGAGTTTTGTTTAAGAGCATTGTTTTACTATATAAATTAAATTATTTGGCATGACTTTCATATTACTGAGTTTACTTTCGAAGCATGAATTTATTCTTAAAATTGCATATTTTGCAGAGTTGATGTCACGACCCGGATAGGGGGCCTAGATGTGACATGGCAAATGAGGACCTGAAGACCCTCGATCAAGCCATCATTACATCATTACACTCATCATCGCTTCGAAAACGCGGAAACTAAACATGTAGCACATAAGCTCTAGGGATTTAGGGACTTAGGACTCAAGCTATGGGGACAATACGGGAAAGGGATAGACATGCTTGCACATAGCACATAGTCATACATCATACATAACATTCAAGTCATTATAATAACATGGGAAAACATAAACCATTACCATAACATGAGAACATAATCATGAGATATGCTAAATAACATCATATATATATATAAGCAAGAATCCAACATACAAGCCAAAACGTACAAGAGTAAAGATTTGTCCAAACATGCCTCTACTTAGAAGAGCGGGGCCTCGAAAAGCTTTGAGGGTCACCCTCAAGTCTAGAAAGTAAATACATAGAAATAAAAGGTAGAATAGATGGTGGCTATTGCCCTTGAACAATAGGGCTCACCACTACAACTCTTCAATAGAGAATCAAACGTCGTCCGGGAGAATGTAATAGTCACCCTCGTACCCTACATGGTTAGAACATGTAGAAAATAATATGGGTTAGCACAATTAAGTACTAAGTATGTGGGCATGCAATTCATATGACAAGTATAGTATGACCAAGCAACATGTCAATGGGAAAAGTGATACGAAAGGAGTGCACATAGCCAAAGAGTTATATAACAATATGCTATGCCATGATGCGTGAGATGCAATCCTATGATCATATATATATATATAGCGGGGATGTACCTCAACCGAAAAAGACAAAAAGATCCAGACGATCCACTACCTGAACCCGGTACTATTTGCCAAATAGTACCCTAACACCCTTAAACAAGGGGATACAAAACAGATCAATCCCTATCTAGGGAGAACCCATGGTGGCACATAGTTTGACGGAAAGGAGTATGGATCCTGTGAAGATTCCACCCTGACTCAAATCCCTCGGTGCTAAGCTCATCCCACGAGAATACGTATAGGTACATGCAATATTTAAATCCAGAGACTTATACTTACTTTCAAAACATGCATACTAAATCAAACAAAACCATTGTTCAAAACTTGTTCATGCTTGAGTCTAAAGCTTATCAAAACTTTGCAAAACTTGTCATGATCATATCTTGTCAATGCAATAAGAGTAGCATATCTAATAGCTTATCATATCAAGCCTTGTACATATCAAAATGGTGTAAGCACCCAAAATGCTCATAGAGCCAAAAAGAGAGACTATGTGATCACAAGCCGTTACAAAACTTATCATGTAATAACAAAATGTTCCATCATAATCATAACCACGCATATACCATGAATGAAGTTCAAGATCATGGGTAATGGAATCAAACTTGATTTAACAATTTGCAGGATAGTTTATTTTAAAACATGTAGAAATCCATGAATAAGTCATAATACAAGTTACCCATGCTTAATTAAATCATGAAATTGAACATGCA
>JBCEWC010014817.1:0-14125 GCA_038996855.1 Solanum aculeatissimum
TGATGTAACCCCTTAGAAGTCATAAATGTCGTATCAGATCATAGGGGTTCAGATATTCAAGTCTACAGAAAAATTAACTTACAGATAACATTTTTGGGCCGTAAAAGAAGCGACGGTGTCATAGCCTGATTTCCAATGTCTTGATGATACCTACTACATCTCGTAAATAAGTATGCCTAACCCATACATGTAACCATAAGCAATGGACAATCATGTAGAAGATACAATAGGAAGCATGAATCAAATAAAAAAGACAAGAAAAAGAATAAAACTAAAATATTACACAAGAAACCATTTCGAAGAACTGATATCAGTTAGTAATCCAACATTTAATCAAAATAATAGTTCAAGGTTTTTACAATTACCAAATGAGTATAGACTGTATCTAAATAGAAATAAAGACTAGACTTGCCAAAATAGTTTGAAATTGGTAACTATGAACGCCAGAGGCTCACCCTAGTCTTCGAGGTCTAAAAGCGGCTATGCACGAAATCCAAATGAATGAGGTGAACTCGTACTATGATCTACAAGGTAGAGAAGCATAGTTTAAGAAGAAAAGACACAGTACTCAATAGGCATAGGTTGACGAAGCTCCATAGATAATGCAAGTATGAATAATATATAAATAAGGTACAACACAAATAACTACACAAGAGATATAATCAAGATAAGACAGATAATAAAAACTAAGAAATAGGTTACACAGAATAAATAAATTGAGTCATGGAACATACCTAAAAGTGCAAGTCCAACAACCTACTCTCAACAAGAACATACCATGAAAGTCAACTAAGCAAGGAACAACTGACCAACGTCACCATTAAACAACCTAATAGCCTAAGAACTAATCAAACACAACCTAAAGTTAGTTCGAACATCAAGTTAATAATAATCCACATAATTAACCAACTGCTGGTGTAACCCAAGAAAAAACAAATATAGTCACACAATAACCTAATAGAACCCCCATAATATCAAAAGGTACAAACAACAAACACAACCCAGTCGGTTACTCATATGATTGACAAGTGACAAATAACAACTAATTATACAGCTGATAGGAAATGCATATGAATGAAAGGAATGCTTTAGAACCAACTTAACCATCAGTACAAAACTGTATAGACCCACCCATCGAGTTATTTATGTTTGAGCTTAGAGGTCAGTGGTATAAGTTTTTTCCTTTAGTTGAGTTTGTGTACAAAAAATATTAACCACTCTAATATCCATATTTCCATGTTTAAGTCTCATATGATAGACATTGTTGTCATTTGGCTGTTTGGTTTGATTCCTTAGAGCCTAGGAAACATGGTAATGATTTGATTCTAGAGTCTCTAGAAAGAGTTTGGGTGATCTAGGACAGGCTGAGGATGGGTTACAGTAGGTACTAGAGTTATGACAACTGTAGATGCCAGGTGTTGGTGACCATGTGTTCTTAGAGGTGTTTCCCTTGAAGGTAGTGATGAGATTTTGGAGGTGAAGAAAGCTTATCCCAAGTTATATAGGGTCGTATGAGATTCTAGGGAGAGTTGGAGATGTTTCTTATGAGCTATCCCTACCTCCTGCATTTTTGGCTATTCACCAAGTTTTTCGTGTCTTGATGTTACCTTCGTATGTTCCAAATGATTCTTATTTCCTCCGGTATGATTCGATTGAGTTGAATAATCATTTGATCTTGGTAAAGGAGTTAGTTACCATCTTAGCAAAGGTTGTTAGATAGTTTCATTCCAAAGCATTTTGTTATTAAGGTTTGTTAGAGGCATGATCTAGTCGAGGAGGCTACCTGAGAGACCAAGCAAGGCATATGGGAGTAGTTCCCTTGCTTATTTTTTTTTAGGTACTTCTTGACCCTTAAATTATATATTGTAATGACCCTTCCAGTCATTTTTGGGTTAATGAATTCTTTCTACTGTTTAGAGCTATCCTATAGTGACAAGTCATTCATAATTTGCTGGCATTGACAAATTAGTCACCTATTCATTTATCTAGATTAAGTGTAGCTTTTTATGTTTTGAGGATCCTATAACTTGAAAGTATGACTTCATCTAAAAATACAAGTCAACGGGCCTAAAATGGGATTCATGTAATTCCATCAGCTTTGGAGGGGTCATTTTAGGCTAGTTAGTGTTTTAGCCTTTCAATTATAGACTATGTTTGACTCAAGTTAACATTCTTGAAAATTGTGCATGGATAAGAATTTTATCATCTTGGTTGGCTTTGAAATGTTGAGTGGCTCTCGAGGCATCCAAAGTATTTTTGAGCCCCATTAAGGATTTTGGTAAAATTTGGCACGTGGTCATGGGATCCATATTCAGTCAAAATGAAATATAAAAATTTTGACTACATTGTTGAATTAAAGAATGTCAAATTTGATTGGGGTAACAGATATTTTTTGTGCGCATGAGGTTCTGAATGAATTTTGAGCACCCCATAGAAAATATTCAATTTGGCCTTGCATATTGCAAGACCTCTTATTCTTCTCGTTTGCACCCAAGGTTTTGCATTTACGAAGGTTAACTTGCTTGGCGTTTGAGTTTGTGGGCCAAGAGTCATGTGTTCAGAGGCTACAGACATTGACAGTTATGATCATGGGCAGTACTTTGCATTCGCGAAGATGCTTTTCGAAAAAACTTTGCATTTGCGGGATGTTGTGGCCACATTTGCAATGGTGATAGGCATGAACAATAGCCACAACATTAAAAAGTCTAGGTTAAGTGCATCAACTAGTACTACAATACCATCAATAAGTTTCAATATCCACCCTCTAATTGATAATCAGAAAGTCAATGAAACCGGACTCCGAAACTTCTAACACATGCACATAATTCTCAAGTATGTCACAATTATCTTCAATCAAATAACTCTCCGACTGATATCACAAGTCTCATATTATCATATTAAGAACCATAGTTATCTCACTCCCTAAGATTATAACTCAACTTATCAATAGGTTCACAATATACTTGTCACGACCCAAAATCGGATTGCGACTAAAGAAGAATAATGTAAAGCGGAAACAACTATAACATATCATACCAAATTCTGAAACCTGAAGTGATGAGCACAAGAACATCAAAAATAGTACTGAAGAGTAAATACAACTGTATCAACTGAAGATAAAAAGTTGTCTCATAATATCTTATACAAAGTCCAAAATAGAAAGTAACAAAAGAGATCTCAAAGATCCACGATGACTCGAAGTTTGAACTTCATTCCTAAGGTCTGGATAGATGGATAACAATACAGCAAGAATGAATCAACTAAGTTGTGCAGGTCTCTGTGTTCAATCTGCAAGGAGGAAACAAAGTAGGGGTGAATACACCAAAGTTTACCGAGTAGGTTCAATCGACTGGGTAAGAGATCTCGAACAAGTATGTAATATTAAGAATACTATCATCTGCATCCAAAAATGTTAGTGCACAATAAACATACACATAATGATAAGTTAAGATCTCTATAATCGCCAATGGTACAATATAGTGAGAGATATGAACACACTCATGGAACTCATTAGGCCATATACCAAGTATCTCACAACCTTTCCACCTGCTCGTGGTCAAGGAATGTCACAATGTCTCAACCTTGCCACCTGCAAATGGTCAAGGGATATCACAATAACTCTATCATGCCACCTGCCCATGGTCAAGGTGTTTCACAATATCTCAGCCTTGCCACCTGCCCGTGGTCAAGGGGTATCACAAATCTCAACCTTGCCACTTACCCGGGTCAAGTGATGGTACAATACAATGTGGGATAAATACAAGTCAATAATACAACCCAAATATGCATGTATAGATAATGACATCTTTAAGTATTTAAATTTTATTGGAATTAAATTCGTAAATTAATTTGGATAATTTTAAATTCAAGAAAATATTCCAAATAATGTGGCAATCCAAGTCAAATTAAAGGAGCCACTAAAATCACACCACGTGTCACATTTATGTGGCAACCCAAGTCAAATTAAATGAACCACTAAAATCGCACCACGTGTTAAATTTATGTTGAAATCCAAGTCAAATTAGATAAGACACTAAAAGCATACCACATGTCAAATTTATGTGGTAATCCAAATTAAATTAAATAGGCCACTGAAATAATGACACTTGTATATTGTGACATGTTCTAGCCAATCAAATTAGAGCGTTCCACTAAGGACTGTGATTGGTCAATTCAAATTGATCAATCAAATCACACTGATACACTACTCCTTACAACTATAAATAGGACCCTTATTATTCAATGAAGGGGGCTTTTGATAGGAACAAAAGGCAAGAAGAGATCTCGTGGATCAAAGACTATAAATTTTTTACAATTTACAAGCTCAAGGTCAAGAACAAGGCAAAAAGTCAAGAAGCTCAAGATCAAAATACTTGCTTACACTGATTATTCATCATAACCATACAAGTGTTCGTGATGGATAATTCAAGTTCAATATTCGATGACAAAATTCAAGATCAAGCTACTCAAGCCCTTGGATCTAATTCGAGTTTAACATAATTTTCTTTATTACTTGAAGAATCAGAGGATCACCATAGAGATTGTAACACCCACTACATTTGGAAGTTCAACAATATATTTATTACTCCAATTTTTCCTGTCTTAATTATTTATTTTTCTCGACTCAAAAATTTGTTGCGCACAAATTTTGGTATGCCCTGTGGGACCTCTCTTCCTCTCATCTCTTTACAATCAATCATCAAATTTCAAGAACGCTAACATGGGATCTAAGAAGTTCAACTCCAAATCTGTTGTTGCTAAGGCTACTGATTCCATGTTTTCCTCTTAGGTGGAAAACATACTAGATGCTACCATGGAAAACTTGGGACCCATCACTAGGAACAAAGAAAATTTTCTAGGGCAACAAACACTTCAAGTGTCGTCTGTATCCATTCTTATTGTGAGCCTTCCATCTTCAAAGGGGACAAAATTCTCTCGGAATGAATTGAAAGAAAGAGAAAATATAGCAGAGACATTGGCTCGACTCAGTCCAGTTAAGGAAAAAGATCATGCTAATCAAGAAGAAGATGATATTTTGATCACTAGATCTGCTCCAATCACTCCTTGCAATGTGCTCCAATAAAATTTTAATTTGAAGGAAAACCCATGTTTCACTCCTTCATCCTTAATGGCCATCCAAGAAATGGTGACCAACAGTTCGACTATTAAAAAACAACTGGCAAGTTTGACAAAGGCAATCTATGGTATGACAAAATATGTACAAGATCAAGATAGTTGAATTGTCAAGCTGGCAGACAGAATTGAAAATGTTATGGAAGGGGATTCAAGTCATGCACTTGGAAAACGTCTCATGGTACAAGAAAATGGAGAGTCATCTATGAAGAAAATACATATTGGTGATGAACTGCAAATATCTTCTTAGGGGGTAATTCCCATTCATCAACGTAAGGACTTCATCATGGGGATTATCAAGGATAAGTAGATGTTTCTACAAAACCTTTGTTTACCTACTCCAAGACATACAAAACAAGAATAGATGTGTTGAAGATGCTTGTAGGTTAAACAATTTGATGGAAAGGGGAATCCAAAGCAACACATTTCACACTTTGTTAAAACTTGCAATAATGCTGGAACATATGATTCTATAATGTTCTTGTCCTAATATTTGGTATTGCTTGTGAATAATGTGTATTATGTGGTTGGCACTATTTAAGTGATTATATTAAACTTGAACCATGTATATTCTTGTGAAAATCTTTGCTTGAACCTATGAAATACCTTGTTGATTGAGTCTATATTATTTGTCTTAGTTAATAATCAATAAGGTGGTCCATGAATTACACACTTGGATGATGAAATTGATTTAATCATCTATAAAATAAGTTCATGTTGTTGTTTGAAATCATGATGTCACTTGGCGTCTGAATAATACTAAAACTACTTTGTTTTAATCGATAAGTGATTGCTTGTATTAAATGATACCATGCTACATTATTGGTAAGATGTGGTTGATGTGATATTTGCATGTTGAATTGATGGGTGACGGGGTATATTAATGATTCACACAGGTTGGGATGTTGAGTAACTTGGTGAAAATATGTTGTGGGATGATTTGGGTGCATGAAATCTATGTTAAGTTGGGTTTGGAATGTCGTTGCTTCGATGTTGTTTAGATTCGTGTACCCTATTGTTGGTTGTGATTTTTGGTTTGATATTGATTAATGGAATCATTATGGAGACCCTAGGAAACCCATGCTGCTTTGTTTATAGCACAAAGGTCTTATACGGCTCGTGGATTAGTCCATGGACCATAGTTGCCCCTCGTTTGTTGAGATCAACAGCTTTGGGTTTTTAGGGATGTCATTAAACAAAACCACATATGGGTCATAGTTCAGACTACAACACGTAACATTATTTTGTATGTTCCTTTCCTAAAAAAAATTAGGATTCTTGAATTACACCAACGACTTAGTCTATGGCTCATAGTCTCGTCTATGAGTCATAACTGGTCTTGTAGGTGCATTTTGAGTAACTAGGAATATTGTACCCTATATCCTGTGAAGTCTTTTTATGACTCGTAGTCTACCCTGTGGCCCGTAGGCGAGCCTTCAAAGTTCCTTTTGTGAGTTACTTTTGTAACTTCTTGATTTTCTTTCTTTTGATCGTAGGACTAATGTGTGCTTGTACTTTTTTACTTCCAGGTACTATGGCTCCCCCAACTAAAAGAGGTGATATAGAGGCAATGCAAGATCAACTCCACAATGAGCCCACAAATTCTAAAGCTAGTGGATCCTAGAGGAGTTTTCCATCTAACCAGATAAGGGCATTGAACGACGACATACATGGGTGCCAGCTAGACAGACAATTCCAGCCCAGACACTAGCCATAGTTGCTCAACCTCCCAAGTCTAAGGAGGGAGTTACCCAGTAGGGTAGCTCAATACAGACATCAGACTCCCAAGAGGGGTTCGAGTAAAGGCCCCAGAAAATAAGAGGACTCCAATTTAGGTGGGTAGTCAAGTTCCAAAGCTGTAGAGTCTACCCCAGCACTACCAACATAGCGAGATACATTGACAAGTGGATGGTATGTCCAGGGTATACAATGCATATACAGGGATGACATCCAATAGGACGAGTAGGTTCGTCAAGCTCACACTATATTTGAGGAGCCATAGATCGTCACCATAGGGCTTGACAATGCTCTTACACTCTGGGGCACTATGGCTTGATATCACTTGGAGTGGTTAGTATCCTCATCGGGGAAGTACTCTTAGTCAATTATTCGAGAGTTCTATACATCGTATGCTTCTACCATCATGGAGTCGACCTTGAAAGGGAAGAGATTCCTTACTCAATCCTGCATCACACAGACAATGGTTAGAGGAGTTCCTATCGATCTATCTGAGATCACCATTTGTCTGTTTCTATTTGGTTTAGAGTATTAGGACCTCATTTATACAATTAAATATGATTATAGGTTAGGACAGACTAGGGATCGGGGTATGGTGAGATATGTAGCCCAAAAGGCCACCCTAATAAGATGGACCACCAATAACATAACTAAGCAGGGCCAGCACCCTGACTAGATTTCTACATCAGCGATGACCATGAAGGCATCACTCAGCTTCATCGGTAAGTTTTTGTAGGCTATTGTGCATTCCTGGATCTAGCCGACTCAAGCCGATAATACTTTGACATCATACCATATAATTCTGGTTGCCAACATGTTGGTTGGCTATGATATTGACTGGGACTAATTGATAGCCGAGGAGATACATGAGCGGGACTGAAAGAGGTCCACCTCGATTCCCTTCTCGTTCTTGATTTATCACCTATGTATAGCGGTGAGGGTGGAGATTCTACATATTTTGGACACCATGATTAAGGTTCATAGGACCCTAAATGTCAGCCTGATAAAGGCTGATGACAAACCTATGGCCCTCTAGTGAGAACCGCATCTACCAACCTATTTTCCAGATATGTTCGCCGTAACACCACAACCTGAGCCTCCTTCATCTATCACTACTGATATAGAGACAGAGGGCCCCTATCAGATAGATGTTAAGTGAGAGATGGGGCCCACTACTTCTTGTACTCCTTTACTAGAGGCCATGCCTACACAAACTTCCTCCAGAAGCATAGTATGTGTGTCTCCAGAGTCGATTCAAGCACTGGTACAATGTCAGGTTCATACTGTGTCCTAGTTTACTCAGTTGCTACAACAGATCAGGCCTTGGGTTCGTAAGGCCATTTCAAGGCTGAAGAACATATACAGACACACTTTGTGGCCACTCTTGGGGAGAGACTTGCACCGATACACGAGCATATTGATGCTTTTAAGAGGAAAGTGGAGCAGAGCCTTAGTTTAGCCTAGCCTATAAATGTTACATCCATTCTTCCAAAGATCAAACAGATTTGTACTAAGGTGAGAACAACAGCGTCAGTACCGCTCGTGATTTCTACGCCCGACACTACTACAGAGGTGGTTGTTGATCTGTTTGTTGTTGAGAAGACACCACTCCACACCTCATGGAAAAGGCTTTGTCTTGAGGATGACAATCTAGATGTTATGATACGAGATGCAGAGTTCATAGAGATAGAGAAATTTGAGGCAACTAGATGAGGCTCCATTAAAAATGAGATAGCCTGGTAGGCTAATGAGATTGAGGGGGTGAGGGGTGCTTGAACCTTAGGACATGATCCCAACACTGAAAAGACTACTCGACAGGTTGAGAGTTGTAATACGCAGACATGCACCGACACTTAGGCACTCAGGTATGTTCTTTTTTACCCTTATTATTTCCCTTTTCTCTATCTTGCTACATTGAGGACAACACAATTGATTTTTGATAGGGTGTGGGTAATTATAGGCTTCAGCGAAGTCTAAGTAACGCAGGCCTATAACTATCCTTATTTTTGAATTCGCGAGGTTTTTTGGCCTATGTTCTTTACCTAAAGATTTTTATTTTCTGTTGAACCAGCATGTTCAGGATGTATAAGAAGTATTTGTAGCATTCTATACTGATATTTAAGGCATATATTAGTTTTGTTGAAAAATGATACCCCTACATTTTGGTATATGCTATTAGATAAGTTTTCATGACAACCATGTGGAATAAATGATTAACAGTGTTTGTTCAGGCAATTTAAATCTTAAAATTTGTTAAAAATCATGATTTGAGAGTCTGTGTTAACATTGTGTTCAGTGCAAGTGTGTGTGAGTATTATTGCATGATTTGAATGTTGTGAGTCAATTCAGAACTTGCCCTGTTGCTTTGACTGAGACTATAGATTAATTAGTTAGGAAAGGATCTTAGGCCATTGCTCATATCATTACACTTAGCCTAAATAGACCGACCAAATGTATCATGTATCCCTTGTTCCTAATGTTTGAGCCTTACATGTACCCTTTCTTTGTTAATAATTGAGTAACCAAACCTTTGTTATTGTGAAATCTTGAATTTGGACATAATCCTTCCTTGAATATTATGTACCTTGACTCTACATAAAAGTCTAAGTTAAGGGTGGCTACAGAAATGTCACGACCCGAATAGGGTCCTAGATGTGACATGGCGAAGGAGAACCCAAAAGTCCTCGATCAAGCCATCATAGCATCATCACACGCATCATCAGTTCGGAAGCACGAAAGCTAAACACATAAGCTCTAAGGGATTTGGGACTTGGGACTCAAGCTTTGGGGATGTTGTCGGGAATGGGACAAACATGGATTCACATAACACATAGCAATTATCTCTAAAGGAACGAGTAAGGGGAATTCAAGCTATGGGGGCACACCGAGATTATGGGACTTTCCACATAAGTACATAGTCAATCATAATTCCAAACATTCATACCATAAGTATAATAAGAGACCATTCTCATAATCAAGGCTAAATAGCATAACTTTCATAATCAAAATGTTTAACATAACAAGCCAACGTACAAGAGTTTAGATTTGTCCAACAAGCCTCTACATAGATCAAGCGGGGCCTCGACATAGTTTGAGGCTCACCCTCAATACAAAAGTAAAGTAAATGACATAAAGAAACTAGGTAGATAGAAGGTAGCTATTGCCCTTGAACAAAAGGGCTCACCACTAGCAAAGTCTTCACAAGATGACCAAGCGTCGTCCTGTAAAATGTAGATATCATCTCCGATCCCTACATGGTTAGAGTATGTAGATAAAGAATATGGGTTAGCACAATTAAGCACTAAGAATGCGGGCATGAAATGCATATGGAAATATAGTATGACCGAGCAACATGTCAATGGGACAAGTGATACGAAAGTGATGCACATAGACAAAGAGTAGTATAGCAAGATGCTATGTCATGGTGCATGAGATGTAATACTACGATCAATATATAGTGGGGATGTAACCTTAACCGACAATGGAGGATATGCAAGCGAGCTACTACCCGGATCCGGACTACTTGCCAAGTAGTACCCTAGTCAACCCTTCAACAAGGGGATACCTAATAAGTCAATCCCTCTCTAGGGAGATATCCCATGGTAGCACATGGTTTGATGGAAAGGAGTATGGACCCTTGGAGATAGTCCACCCCGACTCCAATACCTCGGTACTAAGTCTCATCCCACGGAAAATACATATATATACATGCAACATCAAATCAGAAGACTTACATTCTTTTCAAATCATGCATCATTAGTCAAAACCAAACCATTGATCAAATCATACTTATGCTTAGGCCAAAGGCCATCAAGAGTTTCCAAAATCATTTTCATGATCATCCATATCAATGCAATAAGAGTAGCCCATCTACATAGCTTATCATATCAAGCCTTCAAAACATGTCATAGTAGTGCAAGCACCCAATATGCTCAAAGATCCATAATGGAGAGACTATGTGATCACCAGCCTTAACATATCATATCATAACAAGAGTTTCATCATAATAATCTTCCATGCATATGACATGAATGAGGAATAAGAACTTGGGTAATGGAATTCAAACTTAAATTAACAATTTAAAAGGTAATTCAACATAAATCATGAGAAATTTCAGGTTTAAAGTATAATGTAAATTACCTATGCATAATTAAAATCATAAAAGGACATGCACTTTGATTCTTCAAGAGCCTTCATGAACATTCATAAAATTCAAGCTTAAATCATGATTAAATCACATAAAATCTACAACACATAAGCCCAATCAACTATTTACTTCAAAATCGGAAGAACCCATAACGTAAAGAATCTTAAAATAAAAAATTAAAGAGTAGGGTTCTTGGGTCTTCAAGGATGAAAGAAAATCCTTGAATCAAATCCCACATACCTTGCAATAACCAAAGGAGTTAAAGAATAAAGCAATCAACGGTTGTCTTCCCCAAATTTCTTCAAGCTTCAACAATGGAGGTCAAGAGAAATTAGGATTTTTGAAAGTGTAGTGAGGAGCCTTAGAATGGATGAAAAGGGGTTAGGGTTAGGTTAAGGGGTTTAGGGACCTTAGGATGCTTAAAACAGGCCTAGGGATTAATGAAATCACAGAAATACAACTAATGAAACGCACATTTGACTGGAAAACAGTATCACACGATTGAGCTACAGTGACCATTTAATGGTACACTGGTTGAACAACAGTCTGTGAACCAACACTTAAACTTTGCTTCGGCTAAAACTTTTGGGGGACTTTCTAGACCACTTCATGAGGGGGTTCACGGACCGTGTGACTTCACACATACCGTGTACTGGTCCGTGGAGCCACACATGGCCCAAGAACCAACACGGACCGTTTGAGGTCTCACTGACCGTGGGGTGGTCCGTGAGTCTTGACTTAGTTTATGGGGTGGGTCCTGGCCACCCTGAGCTCACTGGACCATGTCACAGACCCCCACATGGACCGTGGACACTCACACGGTTCGTGGTCCTTGCCTTGGGCCATTTCCAGGGCCTATTTCCAATATCTTCCGAATTACGGACAGTCTCACTATTTTGATCATAACTTTCTCATAAAAACTCTAAATCAAATGAAACCATTTGCGTTGCGAAGGTAACTCAAAGAGATTCAAGTTGATATATAGTAGACTACATGGTTCAACCTGCATCAAAAGTTATTCCTTATCAAAGTACACTTCCCAAATGACCTCTCTAGGCCACCAAATGATCCGTTTTGCATTCGGCCACTTAAACTCAACCCATGGCTACCAAAACTCAACCATGAACAGTATAACATCATATAAGTCCAACCATAAGAATATTTTGAAAATATTTGGGTTGTTACATCATCTCTCCCTTGGGAACATTCATCCTCGAATGAGCTAAGACTACGGCTTGAGGACAATAATCACAAAGCAAGAGACATACTAATCACAACTCAAGAGATCATGCATCATATAAAAAATCTTTCAAAACTCATGTGAAAACATCATTTAAATCATTTTCGTGCTCATGAATGCATGCAATGTCATGAAACTCAAGAAACAAGAATTTAGGACAAATAAAGGATCGAACCTAGTACCTTAGGCTTGAGTAGATTGGAAGAGGTAAGGATATCACTCCATTATTTCCAACTTCGCTTCCCACATTGCACTCTCCACATCTTGATTCCTCCAAGGTACCTTAACCGAAGCCACCTCCTTATTGTGAAGCCGCTTCACTTGCTTATCCAAGATCTCAACCGGTATTTCTTCATAAGTCAAGTTCTCTTCAATTTTCACACCCTCCAAAGGTGCAATGTCCTTGGGGTCACCAACCAACTTTCTCAACATAGATACATGGAAAACTGGATGGATATAGCTCATATCCAAAGGCAAGTCAAGTCCAATCGATAAGCCATATTACCGATCTGCTCCACAATCTCATAAGGTCCGACGTATCTTGGGCTCAACTTCCCCATTTTGCCAAAACACATAATATCCTTCATGGGGGACACCTTCACATATACCCAATCACCAACATGAAATTCAAGGTCCCTGTTTCTCACAGCCGAATAAGACTTTTGACGACTTTGGGCCATCTTCAACCTTTCCCAAATCAACTTCACCTTTTTAATGGCCTCAACAACCAAATCTGGGCCTATCAAGGCTGCCTCACCAATTTCAAACCAACCAACTTGAGACCTACATCTCCTACCATACAAAGCCTCAAAAGGAGACATATTGATGCTAGCATGAAAACTATTGTTGTAAGCAAACTCGATGAGAGGTAGGTGATCATCCCAATTTCCCTTAAACACCAACACACAAGCCCTCAACATATCCTCCAAGGTTTGAATTATCCTCTCGGCTTGCCCATCGATTTGAGGATGGAATGCGGTGCTCAACTTGACCTTAGTACCAAGCCCCTTTTGAAAAAACCTCCAAAAATGAGAAGTAAATTGGATACCATGATTTGATATAATAGACCTTGTCACACCATACAACCTCACCAACTCCCGAATATATACCTTGGCATACTCTTCGGCACTATAGGTAGTCTTGACCAGTAGGAAATGAGCCAAATTAGTCATTCTATCAACCACAACCCATATGGAATCAAATTGCCTCCTAGTACGGGATAACCCAACCACAAAGTCCATGTTTATATCTTCCCACTTCCAAGTAGGAATCTCAATGTCTTGAGTCAAGACACTGGGCCTTTGATGTTCTACCTTCACTTGTTGGCAATTACGACATTCCGATACAAATTTAGCCATATCCTTTTTCATAGCATGCCACCCATACAACTCTTTCAAATCTTTATGCATTTTGGTAGATCCCGGATAAATAGAATATGGAGAATTGTGAGCCTCTTTCATGATAGTATCTCTTAAGCCATCAACATCCGGAACACACAAATGATCTTTGTACTGAAGCACACCATCTCCCCCTTGGGAGAAAACCTCAATCTTACCATCGGCAACCAATTTCTTCAATTCCACCAAAGAAGGATCTAAATATTGTTTAGCCTTAATATCAACTACCAAGGAAGATTTGGATCCACCTTGCACAAAGATGCCACCATTGTTGGATTCGGTCAACCTCACACCCAACCTAGACAAACGGTGCATATCCTTTGCTACCTTTTTCTTTCCCTCATCCACATGTGCTACACTCTCCATGGAAAGTCTACCAAGAGTATTCGCCACAACATTGGCCTTGCTGGGGTGATAAAGCACACTCATATCATAATCTTTAAGAAGTTCTAACCATCTCCTTTGCCTCAA
>JBCEWC010014818.1:0-14125 GCA_038996855.1 Solanum aculeatissimum
ATGCTATGATGGCTTGATCGAGGGTCTTCGGGTCCTCTTTCGCCATGTCAAATCTAGGCCCCCTATCCGGGTCTTGATACTAATTCACCTTTCAGTCCTTCTTAGGTGCATTTCATTCATTACCTTTCGGTCTCAGAACGTATACCCTTTGTCCCTTGCTATGAACCCCAGTATTCTCTCACCTTCCGGTCACAAGCACTTAGACTAGATTAATAACCTCAAATTCTATTGTAGCTCTCTTTTCCTAATCACTACACCCCTTCTGGGCATATAATGAATACAGACATATCTTAATGCGTTGACTCATTAAGGAAGAAATAAAAGTGAAGAACACTACAATGTATACAACAACCAATCCTGAATTTTACCCCAAATTTGGCTATCTTAATAGGATGTTATGGTTCCCACAACTCTAATTGTGGTTTAAGCCTAGCATACTTGATGTAATCATGTTATGAATAGATAAACAATTCATGGAAAAGAACTTATGATTAAAGAAACAATGAATACATAGATTACAATTTTGAAACGATGATGGAAAACCCAAGAATTTAATGAATCCCACTCAAAGTAATATTATCTCATTGAGTTCTCTCTCCAGCAGTCAATAATAATAAAAAATGAAATAAAAAAAGTATATATATACAAGATAAATACTAATCTAATTTGAAATAGGAAAATAGGCTTCAGCATGGCTGATGGCTGTTACACGGCCCGCGAGACACTTCACGGACCGTCACATGGTCCGTGGCCTTTTACTTGAACATATTCCACTGTTGCCTCCTTGTTATCTTCATGGCCAACCTCACAGCCCATGGTGGGTCACACGACCTGTGGTTGTCCACGTGTGCTTCCACTTGCGTGGTTTTTCTTATTTTCAATTGGGCTCTTCTCCAATCAACATCATTTAGATGGCTCGTGTCGCAACCCATGTGCACTCCCACAGTTGGTGAAAGGTAACGTGGGATTTTCCTTGTATTCTTCACCATTTTCTATGGTTCCTAAGTGCTATGTGTGGGATAATGGTAGGGATCACGGTGCATCTTATGTCTCATGACCCATGATACCCTATATGGTCCCTCATTTTGAGTATTTTTCCCACTATTACGACGACCTTTGTTCTATCTTGCGTTCATTCCATAGCCCAATGGCATGGCTCATCTAGAGTTTTTATAGCTCGTGAGATGCACCGTGGGTTATGACTTTGTGATGCCTTGCTCTATTCACCCCTAGACGCACTAGAGATGTTAAAGTGTGAGGCAACGGATGGCCCCACAGTTTGTAAAAGTTTTCACGAGCCGTAAGGGCTCCCGTGATGCCTCACTTGGTTTATTTCTTGCTTCTTTCCTACCCGTAGTGCATCACGTCCCCTGGACAGCGTAGACCATGACCTGTGTAAGGCCACAGGGATCGTGAGGGTGCCCATGTGTTCATTGTTTAGTTTATTGTTGTCTCTTTCAGTCTCCTTCTTGCCCGAATCCATACCTTGACCTTATTCTTGCAAACTAACATAAAATAACACATCAAACACAAAATTGCTTGAGAACTCACAAAAATTTCAAGTTAAAATCATTATAAGAGTCGTATTTTCACGATTCATCACAAACATATGCCATAGACTTAAGTGCAATATGCTAATAATATTACCTAAACATCCTAAACATGTCAGTTCAATAGAAATTAAATATCCTCAGGGAAAGAACATAGGCAAGAAAACCCTTGACTAAACAATTAGGGCAGTTATAGGCCATAGCTACTTAGACTTCACTAAGTCTTATAACTACCCATATCCCATCTAAAGAGATGTGAATTATCCCAAATGCACAAAGATATAATCATAAAACATAAGGGTCAAAAGAAAACATATATGGGTGCCTAAGCGTCGTTCTTGGGTTGTGTCTAACCACCCTCAACATGACTGGTGGTCTCCTTAGATGTGGTTGAATGTCCTAAGGGTCTAGCTCCCCTAAATCTCTCAAGCTCATGAGATCTCCACGTCTCCTCATCCTGCACCGAACAACCCAGTGAACTCAAACTGCTGCTCCTCTACCATCTCCGCCTCTAGTCTCACTATGTCTGGATCATTAGTACGAGGCCTCTTTACGAGGGAGTGGAGTAGTACCACCTCTATGGAAAAAAGGTCTACAAACGTCTCCATAGAAGTGTTGGGTTCTAGGAGTACCACTGGTGCATCTAATGTTGTGCTTATAGTGGTCCGGATCTGCTGGATCTCCGTTTGAATGGTCATCATTTCTATAGGTTGTGCTGTGTTGAGGCTCTGCTGTACTCGTCACTCAAATGCATAAATGCAGTTTTCCATTGGTGTAAGTCTCTCTTGAATAAAAACTATAGTGTACGTATGCATACATGCCTCAGGCTCTGAAATGACTTGGTAGACCCAAGGCCTGATTTGCTTAAGTAACTGAGCTAATTAAGACTCAGTGCGGGCCTGTGTCTATGCCATTGTCTATATGGATGCCGCTAACATAAATACCATACCAGTGGGTTCTATCAGAATGGGTACGATCTCTGGGATAGGAATAGTAGTAGTGGGGCCCTACTCCATATCAATCTCTACCTATGAGGGCCCCTCAGCTGCGAGAGAAGCAGTGGCAGTGGAAGATAGAGGCTTAAATGGTGGCACCGTGGAGAATATCTCTGGCATCTGAACTGGTGGCTGTGGTGCTTGAATGAGTGCCACCAAATTCTCATCATCCTTTATGAGGCTGGCATCCAATGTTCTCTAAACCTCTATCAGAGTATCCACCTGATGTATACTATCCACCCTCACTGCTAAACAAAGCCTGTATATTAGGAAAGGGAATATGATGGAAGTAGATCTCTTCAAGGCCGCCTCGTGTATCTGATCTACAATCAATTAGGCCCAACTATCTCATAGCCAGCCAAGATGTTGGTAACTAACACAGTGTAATCCGACATCAAGGTATTATCAGGAAGTGTGGGCCGAATCTATGATCTCACCACAGCCCACCAAAACATGGCAATGATACTGAATGAGGCCTTTACTATGGGCTCTACTGATGTAGAAATCCACTCAGAGTTGGGGCCCTACTTTGTAATGTGGTCAACAACCCACCTCATCAATGTGCCTGGTCTCTCATCATAGTCATATCTTGAGTCTGCCCCATACTCCTATTGAACTCTATTGTACATCTGGGGGCTGGAAACTCTAGCCCAAAAAACATTAATAGATAGTAGTCTCTAATATATCCGCCTGTCGACCCCTCAATCTCGTATGTGTTGACCAAGGCTGAGTGAGGGGTTTCTCCCCCTTGAGAATAGAGCTGAGAACTGTCATAATGTAGGAAGTAAAGAACTCTCAAACAATGTCGAGGAGTACTTCCCCTATGGCTCTGCCAACCGCTTTAGCCTATATTTGGTGATGGTGTTTGTGAGGCCTGTGACATTATCCAATCCCGATATTATGATACGGGGCTCCTAAAAAATAAAATAAGTTGATCAGCCACGCTCGTTCCTCTATAAACTTTCAAGGTAGATAACTTGCATACCCTCGATGCACCACTGGCTAGATGAAGCATTCATAGATGAGGATGGTGCTTGAGGTAATGATGTAGATGCGTAGTCTAACCCCTCCTCGGATTCAGACTCAGACCCACCCTTGGACAAGTTCATCTGAATAGAGCTACTGGTCCAGGTACCTCCCTCTTCAGACTGGGGAGGATGGACCACAATCGCCTGAGCCTAGGGCTACCATGCCTATCTAATTGAAGCCCGTGTCTATCATGGCTCGACGCCCAAGTTAGGTTGGATGCCAAGCTCATCTATTGAGTTCCTAGCCTCAGACTCAGTCAGCTCATCGCGTAGTCGATCCCTCATAGCTTGTATCTCGTCATGTCTGGGCTTTGGGGCTATAGTACCTGAAAGTACTCATTTAGCAAACATGATTAGCCCAACAAGTAAAGGAATAAAATATAAGAATATATCTGTATTAGGTACATAGGGGTCTACGAGGGGTCATTTATGGTTTGTGGTGAAAATTACGAGACATAGAAGATCCTCATAAAGAACAGAGTCTATCAAGTTTGGTTACTGGATTGACATCTATAATACCAGGTACGACTTGTAGAACATTCTATGAGTCATAGACTGGATCGTAGATGACACTCCAATGCTGGGTTTATTGAGGCAGACCCCTACGAGACCTATCTACGAGTCATAGATCAATCTACAACTCATAAAAAGTCTTGTTTGATAAAGTCCCTAAATTTTCAAGTTTTTAGAATTTCTTATGAGGGGAAACTACAGCTCGTGAAAGGTTCCACGGGCCGTAAAAGGCCTACGTAGAATGAATTTCTTGAAACATAGATTTGCTAGGTCATCAAAAGTGGGTCCTAGTATGACAAGTTCAACAATTAGATTAGGATCAGAGCAAAACACACATGTATCCCCACAAGATTTCAACAAATAACCAACACCCCATATGTAATGATCACATTTAACCCCATCGAATTTCATTTTGCATGTTTATTTGGAAATCAAACACCATTTGAGTGATTAGAAACCAAAAAGACGCACATGTAACCATATATCGACTTTTCAAACAATTCTATTCAATTCATATGATATGTGACGACATGGTTTTTTGTAAAGTATCATTCAAATTATGCAGATCATGGATACACACAAAATATTTTGGAATTCAACATAATTCCACACCCATTTCAATATTTAAATCAGAGTTTTACCAACAACACACAAAATGTTAATCACAACCATTAAGTTAAGAACACTATGCCCATAAAAATTTTAAACTCATTTTGGTAGTTCAAAGATTTTAGGGTCGATGACTTACCAAAATTTGAGAAAAATAGGTCAAATTTGGCAGAGGAATTTGAGAGGGTGCAAAACCCCAGGTGTTGGAGGTGGCAGAAAAAATATACCAGTGATCGAACTACGGTGGTCAGAATTGGCTTACGCTTTAAGGGGTGTCGAGTAATTTGGGAAATATGTGTGAAGTTAGGGTCAAAAATTTGTTGACCTATTTTTATACCTTGACTGAGTCAGCTCAAAGAAATTAGGCCTGACTCTAAAAAACCTCGATTATGGGTCGTAGAGGATTCTACAGTTCGTGGGCTATGGTTTTGTAGGCTGCTTGAAACCCTAATGGGGGATGGGTTCTATGGGCCTATTTACGAGCCGTATAATGAAATACAACTGTAAAGTAGGTCGTAGAACCCCGAACACTTAGTCAAGAGGCAAAAAACTTACCTGGGATCCCCAAGCCCCATTCATGACCCATAGTTATTTCTACGGGCTGTAAAGTTAGCTCATGGACTGGAGTGCACATAAGTTTGCTCACTGTAATTGTTTTACGAATTGATGTATGGGTCATATTTTGTCATACGACCCATAGAACAAGTCGTAGAAGCACTTCTTATAGCCTACTCAGACTTCATCAATAGCTCAAACCTCCATCTTTAGTTCATCTGGCCTCTTTATCGACTGCCAGATGTTGAAGATGACTTCTTTATCATTCAATCAAAACATGAGTTGTCTTGATTCCATGTCCACCAAAGATTTCCAGTGGTTAGGAAAGGCCTTCCCAAGATGATTAGGACTTTGAAGTCGACCTTGCAATCTAGGATCACAAAGTCTGCGGGGAATATGAATTTCTCAAATTTGACAAGAATGTCATATAGTATCCCCACGAGCTTCTTTACTGTCCTGTTAGCCATCAACAATCGCACACTCGTAGGAGTAGGGCCTCCATGTCCTAGGTTCTTGAAAATTACTCGGGGCATCAAATTTATGTTGGCACCTAAATCACATAGTGCCCTTGCGAACTCAACGTCTCTGATGGTGCAAGGAATGGTGAATGCTCCTGGATCCTATCACTTCTGCACCAAGGACCTTGTAGATATCACACTGCAATATTAAAGCTTTTGAGAGAGTTCGTGACTCACAAAACGCTTCTTTGTGACCAAGTCCTTCATAAACATTGTGTTTCCAGGCATATTCTCCAATGCTTCAATCAGAGGGATGTTGATGGAATGTTGTTTTAGCATAGAGAGGAAGTTCTTGAATTTACCTTTCTCCTTCTTCTTCTTGAGTCTCTGAAGGAAGGGAGGAGGAGGTCTAGGAATGAGTTTGAACTTCTTTGGTGTTGGTACTGCATCACTTGCCCTATCCTTAGCACTAACATCTCCAATCTCATAATTCTCTCTCTCCACCATCTCCTCATGAACATCTTCATCATTAATCGACATTAGAGGATGAATGGTTTATTTGCCTCCATGTGTAGTCACTACGATACACGACCCCTCATTCTTAGCATTTTGTACTTTGTTGCTGGGTAATGTTCTTTTCTAGCGCTGGTTTAGTTGAGTTGACATCTGACCGAACTATTGCTCAAGCTTTTTTATGGCAACAAAATGAGACTTAATTTATGATTAATACTGGAGAGGTCAGACTTCATCCCCTTTAATATCTCATCCTATGCGTCAGCCTTCTTCAATAGGAAATCAAATATCTCCTCAACTCTAGAGCTTCCAGTACCAAAATCTTGATTATGTGGTGGAACATATGGAGAATTTTTGTAGCCATATCTGTGTCCCCAATCAGTATCTCTATTCTGGACCCTCTTCCTGTCATAGTAGTCTCCTCTATTCTTGTCTCTAAAGGCCCTATCCCTGTTGTAATTCTGACCTTTGTTTCCTTGATCTTGCAGCCAATAATCCTAATTGGACCCTTGGGCATTGGTCCAGAAAGCTGCCAATTGATCTGCTACAAAACAAGTGTCCTCCTCATAATAAGGCTCCTCTTACATGGGTGGTCATAGAGGCTGATAAGATACTGCATTCACACGTTCTTGGTTTTGCTTCATCAACAATTCCACATTGATATTAATTCGAGCAAGATCTTACATCACCTCCTCACTTGCCCCTGCTTGCGTCGAACTAGTACTGACTGAGAATGAGTTTTTTGTAGTTGACTTATCTCTCGTCCCCCATGCACGATTTGTCTTGACTACTCTTTCCACCCCTTATGCAACCTCTTGGAATGACCGATCTATAAATGAGCCTCCCATGATTGTGTCAACAACGGCTTTGCTATTTTCATCCATGGCTCTATAGAAGATCTCAACAAGGGATTCATCAACAATTTTGTGGTCTTGGACACTTCTCAAGAATTTTGTGAACCTCTCCTACATGGAACTGAGTAAATCACCAGACAACTGCTCAAAGTTGTTGATATGAGCTTTCAACTTTAGCTTTTTTGAGATTGGGAAGAACTATCGTAAAGGCCTTTTGCAATTTTTCCCAAATGGTCATTAAACTCTGTGGGAGCTCAGATAACCATATCGTTGCATTGATTGTCAGAGAAAGTGGGAAAACACAAAGCCCAATTACATCCATAGATAGATTCATGTTTCCTATCATGTTTTTATAGGCAAACACAATGTTGTGTAGATGGTAATGTGGATCCTCTGAAGGTAAGCCTGCAAACAACTCGCAATTCTGCAGCATTTGGAGCAACCAACTTGACACGACGAATTTTGTATCATCCTATAGTGGAGGTAACACAATAGATCCCTTGACATCCATCACCATAGGGTCAAACCGATATTGATTTCATTGATTAGTTGTGTCTTGCAGAACCTATGGTAGTGGGCTTTTATTGTCATTATTTTTGTTTAGCGTTGCATACACCACATTATTTGCAGTGTTGCTCACATTATCTTGGGCTATTATCCTTAGCGTCCTTTGGATATCTAGATCAAACAGAGTCAAGGAGTTTCCTCGACTTCGAGTGTTGTGCATACACTACACCTTCATGCTAAAATAAAACAAAAACAATGAAACTGTAAAATTAGGAAAATAAAGATTAACTACCAAACAACTTGAATTAAACAAGTTTAGCCGTATTCCCCGACAAAGGTGCCAAAATACTTGATGTCGCCTAAGTTACACCTCTTTTTTAAAGTTTAAAGCAGTCACTGTCAAGTAAATAATCTAACCAAGGTTAGGGTCAAACCCACATGGAATATGGTAGACTCCAGAATAATTCAAAGAAAAGTGGGGTGATTAACCTACTTTCTCCTGAAGGGGAGGTGGTTGTAATTGCAATAAGATAAACCTAAACTAGTACGAGTGTTGTCAAATCAGTAGAAGAAGTAACTAGGGAATTGTGTTCCCCATGATTACTTAACTCAATATTACAACATAATCATAATCTTTTCTAGTGTTTAGCAAGAAGAATGGCAAGTTAAGTTTACCAAACTCTTTGATCCAGGTGAGAGGTAAATTTCACTGCAGGATTTGATCCATTTCCACAGTGTGACATTACTAACTCTTACCTATTGTCCCAGTACAACCTCCCCTTAATCCAGTTTGGTTTCTTAGACAAGAAAACATCAATTGAATCCTGTTAGTTATTCTCTTTTCCTATTCATTACTACCTTGATCCAACCAATAACACTAGGTGAGTGCTAACATCGGCCACCGTTAAAAAGCAATTAAAATGAAGAAAAATAATCAATGCACGCATGCACACCTTCCCAGAATTACAAATTATCTAATTTTACTTTGTTAGTTCTTTATGGTTCCCATAACCCTAGTTGTGGATTTAGCTACTTATGATCAGTGTAGATGCAAGAATCATGATATTGAATAGAATAATTAAGTACTTACACGAATAAATTTAAGAACAAGAAATTCAAACTCTTCAATAGAAATTACAAGTACGAATCAAAAACTCCAAATATTGTTATTCACGTGATTTTATGATGTTCTCTCTCTAAAAATTGTCCAACTCTCTAATCTCTCAAAACACTCCTCGAAAAAAACCTAAAAACCTATTTATAATATCTAAAATACAAAGTCAAATAAAAATAGGAAAACTGGGTCAACAGACTGTACGGGCACTTCTACAGGCTGTATATTGTTCCACGGCCCGTAATCGGGGTTTCATGGTCTTCTGCAAAATATGAATGGTCTTCTATAAGGCGCATCTACAGGTCGTACAATGATTTACGACCCGTGGAGGATTTAGTCTGATGACGTTTCAACACTTCTCCACTTTTTTATCCTCAGGGTACGACCTCAATTTTATGACTTGTCTACATGTACGTAGATTCTTATTCAAAAAAATTTCTATTCACTGGAATTTGTTACGAAACCTCTTCTATGTTTCGTGAAATCTTCCATGACCCATAAAGGGTTTCGTGGATCATAAAAATCTTCCTTTTCAGCATATATAGCCCAAATATTGTGCCAACCCTATAATCCTTCAAAACAAACATAAAAGTACATCAAATCTACTAACATCGCTATGAGAACACATAACATTTCAAGTTTTAAGCATCAAAAGTGTTATAATTTGACAGCACATCACGTATGCTTAGCACATTCAGGGACGAATGCTCCCAAGGGGGAGATATTATAAGGCCTAACATGTTGAAAGGCATAAAAGTTCCTAAGAAATGAATTCTGGAGTCTTCTAAGTGTAAGTGGTGTGTACAAGGTGGTATGCAGACCGTGAAATCCTATACAAGTCATATTTGGGTATCGTGGACTTGAGGGTGCAATTCCAGTAGCTCAAGTCGAGAGGCTCACCAATACACGAAGGTAACCACGAGCCTTAATTTGTGCTTGTGGGATGGTGGTCAGACTTGGTGGAAATAATGGCTTTCTAAAGTTCGAAGTACATATTAACAGGATAGCCCATAGGTCGATTGATGGGTCGTGGGTGGTGTCATGGTTTGAGTTTTAGAAAAAAATTCTGAGGGTCCAAAAACTAACAGGATGAAACCCCCCTTTCCACGGCCCCTGGACTGGATCACGACCCATAGTCAGGGCTCGTGGTTGTGTCCGATAGATTTTTAGAAGAGGAAATTTTGTTTTCAAATATTCTAAGTCAATGCTATGTCGTTTAGGCCCCCAAATATGCCCTTTCCAGCCTCATACAACCCTAAACTACTTCATTCTCATTCATTCTAAAATATCCTAGTCCTAAACTACTTCAAAACACTTTCAAGTAAAAGGTGCAAGCTAGGGATTTGGATTTTCTTAATCCTCCCACAAGATTCCCATCTCCAACCACACTAAGGTATGTAGGTTTTGATTTGTGGAGACCTTTCATTCACAAAGCTTAACCAACCTCTTCCTCACCTATTTTCAAGTTATGGGTTATTTATGGTAGTTGCATGAACTCTTTTATATGAAGATATTATGAAGTAATTTATGGTATTTTAACATTGTACATTATTATGCTATGAGATGTCATGTGAAAAATATGATTTAAATGAGGGTTTAAGGATGCCCTAACCAAGATTTACCTTGTTTTTACAGTGGGTTACTTTGAATGACTCTCAATGATTCTATTTTACTCCTTTCATGTTATTTACTCTCAAGTTTCATGATTTGAAGCACATGCACATATACCCATCACATTTTGAACAAAGTTATATGCCAAGCTTCTTATGAGATGAAAGTCTTGTAGCAAGATATGTAACTTAAGTTTATTGGGAATATTGAAGAGCTAACAAGCATGTTATAAGCTCATGAGTGTGATATGAATATTATGAATGATACGAAGCTCCATCTTTGATTCTATGAAGATTTGTTTGATGAGCTATTCCAAGAATGATATTATAATGTGTTGAGACTATGTATGTTATGACTAAGATTATGATTTAAGATTATGATTTAAGTATTTTGTGGGATTGTGCCCTAGCACCGAGAGGACCTTGGTAGTCTCCCATTATCCCAAAACTATGTGCCACCATAGGTTCATGTTATTGATTCCCTATATGGGCTTGTACCTACCAAAAATGCTATACCATAAGGTAAGAATATTTATGAAACCTACCGAAAAGGCCATGCTATAAGGTAAGGATAATTGGTGACACTTCCCGAAAAGGTTATGCTGTAAGGTGAGTGCTTAGTTTACCTTGGCAAAGTAGACCACTCCTTGTATGGTGTGGAGTGAACATCAGAATTCCAAGTAGTAGCTCGCTTGGTTTTATATGTAGATTATGATCCCTTCTCACATATGTATGACATATCATATGATTTAATTATTCCCCATGCATGTTTTGACTAAACATTGATTATTCATGTCATATTGAGCCCATATCCGTTGATTATGATTATGCATATTGTTTAATTATGGATTATGTTTCCTTATTGCATTGCACCCAGCATACTTAGTACATTTCTAGTACTAATGCATACTTTTTACCTACATGATCTAACCATGTAGGGACCGGAGCTCCTATTCCTCCTCCTCTTCCACATGGCTAGATAGATCGATTAATGATTTACTATGGCGACTTCTCCATTTCAGGGACAATATTCATTTACTTTTATGATTTTGTTAAGACTTGCCTGTTTATAGAAATTTATCTTTCGAGGGTGAGCCCGAGAGATGTCTTAGCCCCCGTTCCACTCATGTTAGAGGTTTTGTTGGATATGGATATGTACGTTATGAGCTTGACTTCAATTATGCTTATGTAATTATAGGAAACTTCACTTAATCCCTATTCCCTTTCTAATTATTGATGTTTGTTATTGATGATGTGACGGAAGTCCTAAGTCCCTTTTTCCCATAGTGTGAGTCATACTTACCTGCCCCTTAATCTTTATTTGCTATGTGTACATGCAAAATCCTCTTCCCAATAACATACCTATAGCTTGAGTCCAAAGTTCAATTTCCTTTAGAATTATGTGCTTGTTGTTTAATTATGCTTCCATAACCAAGGATGTGCTATGCATACTTAAGAGGCTTGTTTGGGGCCCCTTTGGGTTCTCATTCGTCATGCTACTCCTAGTCCCTGAGCTTGGGTCATGACAGATATAAGATAATCCTTCAATATTTTGAAGCTTTTCTCATACTCATTTGACTATTAGAATTTTACCTTCTTTTGGATCAACTTTGTCAAAGGCAATCTAATAGATGGAAACCCTTCAAGAAAGCTCATATAATACCCAACCAATCCTAAGAAGCTCCTAACATCAGAAGGAGACAATAGTCTAGTCCAATCTCTCACCATCTCCATCTTCCTTGAATCTACCTTGATTCTATCACTGGACACTACATGAGAATTGCCACCTCCTTCAACAAAAAATCAAACTTTCTAAATTTTGCATATAATTTCCTATCCCTCAAAGTTTGGAGCGTAACACTCAAATAGTTTTTTTATTCTTCCTCACTTTGAGAGTAAACCAAAGTGTCATATATGAAGACCACTACAAAAATATAAAGATAAGGCGTGAACACCCTATTCATTATGTCTGGAAACATCACCGAAGCATTAGTCAACCCAAATGACTTAACTTGGAATTGAAAATGACCTTACTTTGTTCAAAATGTCATTTCGAGAATATCACAGTCTTTTACCCTTAATTGATGATATCCTTACAAGAGATCAATCTTGGAATAGCGACTTGCCTTTGCAATTGGTCAAACAAATCAGGTATCTTTGGTATTAGATACATGTTCTTTATCATCACCTTATTTAATTACTGGTACCCAATGCACATTCAAAGTGACCCATCCTTCTTCCTTATAAGGGAACTCCCTATGGTGACCCACTTGTCCTAATGAAATCCTTCTCCTACAAGTTTTTTAATAGATCATGCAACTCCTTAAGTTCCACCGAGACCATATGATAAAGAGAAATGGAGATAATTTTGGTGTCGAGAAGGAGATCTATGCCAAAATCTATATCTCATTTGGGAGGGACACTAGGTAAGTCATCAGAAAAGACATCAAGAAAATCATTCATAATAGGGACCAACTCAAGAAAGGGAACTTTGGAATTGACATCCATAACCCTCACCAAATGGTAAATGCACCCCTAATAATCAACTTATGATTTTTAAAAGAAGAAATAAATCAACCCTTAATCAATGAATCGCTATCCTTCCATTCAAAAATTAGCTCATTAGGTAATTAAAACTTCACCCTATGGGTTCTATGGTAAATAAAGGCCACTTAACACCAAGAATGACATTAAAATCAACCATATCAAGTTCAACAAGTGTAAAGACCCATAAGTTAAGAAGTTAGAAATGCAAAAAAAGTGAAACTCAAAAACTTATAGGGGTAATGTTTGGGCTTAGTTCATAGCCTGTGATTCAATGCACGAGTCGTAGACCAGTCTATAAGTTGTAGATAGATTTCATAGATTTCTCAATTGGAAACAATCTTTAAAGATTAGAAAAGGAGAATAGGATGACTTAAACTATGACTTGTCATTGAGTCTACGACTCGTAATTGGGGTTCATAGATCGTGACCTGATAGTTTTAACGAAGGGCATTTTTTTCCATTCCACTTATCCTAAACTTAAAACTACGTCATTTTGCAGTTCCCTAGCCCCCGTATCAGACCCAAAATCCTTTTAGGACCTCACATTCTCTTCATTCTCTCAGAATTTCCTAAGTCAAGAACACTCGCGAGGAAGAATAAGCCAAGGCAAGGGTTTTCCATTCAAGAGGCTTCCTCCCCAAACTTCTTCTAAGCTTTTCCTTAAGGTCAATAAAAGGTATGTGAACTTGATTTCTAGGTACTTTCCACCAACAAAGTTATCCATTAAATTCTTTTTACCTTTTTTTTATGTTCTGAAAGAATATTTAGAAGCATACCTATGACTTAAATGATATTGTTATGATACATTATCATGTATTTTGCCTCCTATGATATCATGTAGTGTTTGATCCTATTTTTCCATAAATGTTGAGCTGGTGATTACGAATCCAATATCTAGGGTTTCATTGATGATATATGGGATGTTTAGTACATATTTTAAAGATGAATATTTTATCATGTTCCTACATTATTATATTGTGTTCTGTTTAGTACGTGTTTTAAAGATGCATTGTCACGACCCGGATAGGGGGCCTAGATGTGACATGGCGAAACAAGACCCGAATATGCTCGATCAAGCCATCATAGCATCATTACACTCACATCGGTTCAGAAACGCGGAAGCTAAAACATGTAGCACAAAAGCTCTAAGGATTTAGGGACTTGGGACTCAAGCTATAGGGACAATACGGGAAAGGGATAAACATGCTTGCACATAGCACATAATCATACATCATGCTCAACATTCAAGTCATTATAATAACATGGGAACAT